>JACEEU010000721.1:34632912-34695366 GCA_016630915.1 Callionymus lyra | reverse complement strand
AGTGTCAACTCTGGTGTCATTAAACATCAACTAGTATCAACTCTGGTGTCATTAAACATCAACTAGTATCAACTCTGGTGTCATTAAACATCAACTAGTATCAACTCTGGTGTCATTAAACATCAACTAGTATCAAATCTGGTGTCATTAAACATCAACTAGTATCAACTCTGGTGTCATTAAACATCAACTAGTATCAACTCTGGTGTCATTAAACATCAACTAGTATCAACTCTGGTGTCATTAAACATCAACTAGTATCAAATCTGGTGTCATTAAACATCAACTAGTATCAACTCTGGTGTCATTAAACATCAACTAGTATCAACTCTGGTGTCATTAAACATCAACTAGTATCGACTCTGGTGTCATTAAACATCAACTAGTATCAACTCTGGTGTCATTAAACATCAACTAGTATCGACTCTGGTGTCATTAAACATCAACTAGTATCAACTCTGGTGTCATTAAACATCAACTAGTATCGACTCTGGTGTCATTAAACATCAACTAGTATCAACTCTGGTGTCATTAAACATCAACTAGTATCAACTCTGGTGTCATTAAACATCAACTAGTATCAACTCTGGTGTCATTAAACATCAACTAGTGTCAACTCTGGTGTCATTAAACATCAACTAGTATCAACTCTGGTGTCATTAAACATCAACTAGTATCAACTCTGGTGTCATTAAACATCAACTAGTATCAACTCTGGTGTCATTAAACATCAACTAGTATCAAATCTGGTGTCATTAAACATCAACTAGTATCAACTCTGGTGTCATTAAACATCAACTAGTATCAACTCTGGTGTCATTAAACATCAACTAGTATCAACTCTGGTGTCATGTAGTGAATGTTCTTCAAGATGCAGTAACTTCTCATCATGACCATGTTTTAATTATTACTTTATAAAGTTGCTCTGAAATCTGGACGAACGAGAGGTTACTAGAGTCCATTATGACGTAATAATGGCTTCACTCCTCCTCCAGCTGTAATCCCGCTTTGTTTATACAACGAGCCCCTTGGAGGTGCGGACTTCATCAGCGTGTGGTATGGAGCTGCAACCGCGTGGACATCATAGTCAGGCGTGACGAGGGAACACGTATGATCCAGCACATGATTCAAAACGGACGCAGCTTCCACACGTGAATATTTCCAGACGCTGCGTTGTCGCGGTTCAGCTGATGTCGTTCATCAATACTTTAACGCGACGGGGGAATAATTGCAGAGTAAGTTATTGGAACCAGAGTTGACACTGAGGCGCAGTGACAGCTGTGGCTGAGCGAGCGCTCGCAGCGAACTGTGCCAGCTTTTCTTTTTTTTTGGTTCCCAAATGGCTCGTCTCTCCGGAAAGATCCGTCATGTGTGTCGCGCTCGGAGAACGACACCGAGAGCAGAGACGCTGGGTTTCCTTCGCACGTCTGTTGACGCCGACAGATCGAGGTGGCAGTCGCTGGACGGTGTGCAGAAGATCATCTCTTGATGGGGTAAGACTTGGAGACCGCCCGGGGGTCCGTGGACACATCGTTAGCCTCTGATGGGTCGACCAACAGACGCTCGTCGTTTCCTTCTCCGGGTCTGCCGGGGGGGGAAGAAGAAGAAGGTGTTTCCAGTTCGATTGAGACATGACCTGGGTATGTCCCGGGACCTCCTCCTATTTGAGCGGCTCACTTTCATTTCAAGAGTAATCTCAACCCCTTTATGGGTTGAAAACCCATCTTCTGTGCTAGGTATGTGCCCTCTGGCCTGGCTATTTCAACCTCCCCCCCCCCTCTATATATCTTCACCCGTCACCGGAGTCTGTATACCTGTGTATTGTCTACATTTGTCCCAAACCCACACCTTTTTATTTCCCCCCAGGGATCCACCTTTAGAGCTGCTGCTGATCCAGGGATCCACCTCCAGAGCTGCTGCTGATCCAGGGATCCACCTCCAGAGCAGCTGCTGATCCAGGGATCCACCTCCAGAGCTGCTGCTGATCCAGGGATCCACCTCCAGAGCTGCTGCTGATCCCTCCAGGGATCCACCTCCAGAGCTGCTGCTGATCCAGGGATCCACCTCCAGAGCTGCTGCTGAACCAGGATCCTCACCACGTCATCAGATCCCGAGTTCTCTCCAGCACCCCCATGGACCCTCCTACACTCTCCTCTTTTCTCTCACTATATCCTCCCTCACTCCTCTCCTTATCCATCTGTCTACCCCCCCATCCTTCCTCCCAGCCGGTCAAAGCGGCAGGCCGTCAACAATGAGTCTGGTTCTGCTCGAGGTTTCTGCTTCTAAAAGGAAGTTTTTCCTCATCATTGCTCACTGTACAGTGTTTTGTTTCTTGCTCTTTGTTGAATTGCTGGATCTATTTTTCCTTAATCAACTGTAGTCTTATTTCAACTGTATAGTGTCTTGAGATAACTTTGTTATGATAAGACACTTGAAATAAAATTGAATTGAATTGAATTGAATTGAAAACGACTTTATGAGAGAAGTCGCAGACAATCAATGTGACGTTTGTCAACAGTCGTGTGCATCTTTAGTAGAGTTACTTCATATACGCTGGACTTTCCATAGACCGGTGTCAGCTCATCTTAGAGTTTCGGATTTTTCGGGACTTTTTGATCTTCCCACTTTTTTTTTGCTCCTTTTTGCTCCTTTATTTTGTTGACTGACTTTCTAAATTCAATTTTCTCTATAGTGTGTCATGCTTTTGGCAGCCACTGGTTCCTTTTTGTGAGGCGAGAAGAAAAGTGCCTCAAGCATAATGAGACGCTTCTGATCGTTGCCTGTGTACGAGCTTTTTTTCTTAAAATCAAAATCAATCAAACTAAGTGATGTTAAGTTAAAATGTATCTTAAATGAATCCAAGAATTGATTTTTGTGTTTGAAGAACCAATTTGATTGATTTTCTTCCTAGTTATTTAGAGGTTAATTTACAAGAAATCATTATGATATGAATATATTGAATAAACGATAATGTTGAAATAGGACGTAAATATACTGCATTAAGATCCGCCCCTGGATTACGATTACGGTCGAAAATTGAGAGCATTTCAGTAATAAGTGAAATAATTATTCAAAAAAACAAGTGAAAATTGTCCTGAAACGCGTTCAAGATCCGCATGTTTCTGTTTTCTGCTCGACTCTCGTTTGACCTACAATCCTTCGCTACACAAATGAACAAAGAGGGAAAAGTTTTAATTTGCTGGAAGTAATTATGTTCTTTTTTTAACCCTTTTTTAACCCTGCGGCGAGAGAAAGAGAAAAACCGACGCGTGTTCACTCATTACGGTGAAAACAAAAACACCTCTGAGGTGAGTGGGTGTTGTGTTCATGGAGGTCATGGATAACCGTGGGTCAGTGGATGAGGTCGAGCTGCTTCTCTCGGGGCAAAACTCGCCGGACAGAAATAAGGTCTTAATTAAAACGTCTTAATTGGAACAAGTTGAACTTGGACGGCGGAGGAAGAACGAGTGTTGGTTTGATGCTGATGAAGAGAATAAAGTTATTTTACTCTGAAGACATCAACGACCTGTTGGTTTGTTTACATCGATCAGTGAGGCCTAAACAGATGTTGAAGACACCTGACTCCTGTCAAAGTCTACTCTGAGCCTCTCTAGGAGGAACATGCTTCTCACTCCAACTCTAAGAGAGACTCGTGTGACCTTTGACCCACAGCTTGTGGTCATAGGTGAGGGTTAGACTGATATAATGAGGGCTTTTGATGGACACTTTGTTGAAGCTCCGCCCACAACCTCTGTTTGTCTCAGTGAGTTCATGTGACGTCTCGTCTTTTGGAGTCGCGGGTTCGAAACCTTGAACTTTTGTCAAGCGATTTAGAAAGATCTCATATCTGGTGAGACTGACTCTGTTTGTGACGTTTGTTCTGTGAAAAAATGACATTTCTTCTAAATAAGTCCAATGATTTCCCTTTTCGTGATCAGAATAAAATGAAACATCAACAGAGACTGAATTAACAGTTTATTATCGTTCTTTTTAAATATTCTTTGACATCACACTGTTGTGAAGGAGTTCAGACGAGTGTGAATGTTTCTATTTGACACATTAATACAAAACTTTATTAACAGAGACAATCCTGTTTGAAACCTCTTGAGAGGAAGTTACACGAAAAAAAAAACTGCAAATCACCTTCAAACCTACTTGTACGTCAACATGTATAACTAGGTTGACATGTATAACTACGTTGACTAGTATAACTAGGTCGACATGTATAACTAGGTCGACATGTATAACTACGTTGACTAGTATAACTACGTTGACTAGTATAACTACGTCGACATGTATAACTACGTTGACATGTATAACAAGGTCGACATGTATAACTACGTTGACTAGTATAACTACGTTGACATGTATAACTTCGTTGACTAGTATAACTACGTTGACATGTATAACTAGGTCGACATGTATAACTACGTTGACTAGTATAACTACGTTGACTAGTATAACTACGTCGACATGTATAACTACGTTGACATGTATAACAAGGTCGACATGTATAACTTCGTTGACTAGTATAACTACGTCGACATGTATAACTACGTTGACATGTATAACTAGGTCGACATGTATAACTACGTTGACTAGTATAACTACGTTGACATGTATAACTACGTTGACTAGTATAACTACGTCGACATGTATAACTACGTTGACATGTATAACTACGTTGACATGTGTAACTACGTTGACATGTATAACTAGGTCGACATGTATAACTACGTTGACTAGTATAACTACGTCGACATGTATAACTACGTTGACATGTATAACTAGGTCGACATGTACAACTACGTTGACTAGTATAACTACGTCGACATGTATAACTACGTTGACATGTATAACTACGTTGACATGTGTAACTACATTGACATGTATAACTACGATGACATGTATAACTACGTTGACATGTATAACTACGTTGACATGTATAACTATGTTGACATGTATAACTACGTTGACATGTATAACTACGTTGACATGTATAACTACGTTGACATGTATAACTATGTTGACATGTATAACTACGTTGACATGTATAACTATGTTGACATGTATTACTACGTTGACATGTATAACTACGTTGACATCTACAACTAGATCGACATCTATAACTACGTTGACATGTATAACTAGATCGACATCTACAACTATGTTGACATGTATAACTACGTTGACATCTATAACTATGTTGACATGTATAACTACGTTGACATGTATAACTACGTTGACATGTATAACTATGTTGACATGTATAACTAGGTTGACATGTATAACTACGTTGACATGTATAACTACGTTGACATGTATCTAACACGATTGACATGTATAACTACGTTGACATGTATAACTAGATCGACATCTATAACTACGTTGACATGTATAACTAGTGACATGTACTATGTTGACATGTATAACTATGTTGACATGTATAACTACGTTGACATGTATAACTATGTTGACATGTTAACTACTGACATGTTGACATGTATAACTCTGTTGACATGTATAACTATGTTGACATGTATAACTATGTTGACATGTATAACTACTTTGACATGTATAACTATGTTGACATGTATAACTAGATCGACATGTATAACTACTTTGACATGTATAACTATGTTGACATGTATAACTATGTTGACATGTGTAACTACGTTGACATGTATAACTATGTTGACATGACTACGTTGACATGTATAACTATGTTGACATGTATAACTACGTTGACATGTATAACTACGTTGACATGTATAACTACGTTGACATGTATAACTACGTTGACATTAACATGTATAACTACGTTGACATGTATAACTATGTTGACATGTATAACTACGTTGACATGTATAACTACGTTGACATGTATAACTACGTTGACATGTATAACTACGTTGACATGTATAAAATAACTAGATCGACATGTATAACTATGTTGACATCTATAACTATGTTGACATGTATAACTACGTTGACATGTAAAACTACATTGACATGTGTAACTAAGTTGACATGTATAACTATGTTGACATGTATAACTACGTTTACATGTATAACTACGTTGACATGTGTAACTACATTGACATGTATAACTACGTTGACATGTGTAACTACGTTGACATGTGTAACTACGTTGACATGTAAAACTAAGTTGACATGTATAACTATGTTGACATGTATAACTAAGTTGACATGTATAACTATGTTGACATGTATAACTAAGTTGACATGTATAACTATGTTGACATGTATAACTATGTTGACATGTATAACTACGTTGACATGTATAACTAAGTTGACATCTATAACTATGTTGACATGTATAACTACGTTGACATGTGTAACTACGTTGACATGTATAACTACGTTGACATGTATAACTATGTTGACATGTATTACTACGTTGACATGTATAACTACGTTGACATGTATAACTAGATCGGCATCTATAACTACGTTGACATGTATAACTAGATCGACATCTATAACTATCGTGACATGTATAACTACGTTGACATCTATAACTATGTTGACATGTATAACTAGATCGACATCTATAACTACGTTGACATGTATAACTACGTTGACATGTATAACTACGTTGACATGTATAACTAGATCAACATCTATAACTACGTTGACATGTATAACTAGATCGACATCTATAACTACGTTGACATGTATAACTACGTTGACATGTATAACTATGTTGACATGTATAACTACGTTGACATGTATAACTACGTTGACATGTATAAAATAACTAGATCGACATGTATAACTATGTTGACATCTATAACTATGTTGACATGTATAACTACGTTGACATGTAAAACTACATTGACATGTGTAACTAAGTTGACATGTATAACTATGTTGACATGTATAACTACGTTGACATGTATAACTACGTTGACATGTGTAACTACATTGACATGTATAACTACTTTGACATGTATAACTACGTTGACATGTGTAACTACGTTGACATGTATAACTAGATTGACATGTATAACTACGTTGACATGTATAACTAGGTTGACATGTATAACTATGTTGACATGTATAACTACGTTGACATGTATAACTATGTTGACATGTATAACTACATTGACATCTATAACTATGTTGACATGTATAACTAGATTGACATGTATAACTATGTTGACATGTATAACTACGTTGACATGTATAACTACGTTGACATGTATAACTAGATTGACATGTATAACTACGTTGACATGTATAACTATGTTGACATGTATAACTACGTTGACATGTATAACTAGACGTTGACATGTATAACTACGTTGACATGTATAACTACGTTGACATGTATAACTACGTTGACATGTATAACTACGTTGACATGTATAACTACGTTGACATGTATAACTACGTTGACATGTATAACTACGTTGACATGTATAACTACGTTGACATGTATAACTACGTTGACATGTATAACTACGTTGACATGTATAACTACGTTGACATGTATAACTACGTTGACATGTATAACTACGTTGACATGTATAACTACGTTGACATGTATAACTACGTTGACATGTATAACTACGTTGACATAACTAGATTGACATGTATAACTACGTTGACATGTATAACTACGTTGACATGTATAACTACGTTGACATGTATAACTACGTTGACATGTATAACTACGTTGACATGTATAACTATGTTGACATGTATAACTACGTTGACATGTATAACTACGTTGACATGTATAACTACGTTGACATGTATAACTACGTTGACATGTATAACTACGTTGACATGTATAACTACGTTGACATGTATAACTACGTTGACATGTATAACTATGTTGACATGTATAACTACGTTGACATGTATAACTACGTTGACATGTATAACTACGTTGACATGTATAACTACGTTGACATGTATAACTACGTTGACATGTATAACTACGTTGACATGTATAACTACGTTGACATGTATAACTACGTTGACATGTATAACTACGTTGACATGTATAACTACGTTGACATGTATAACTACGTTGACATGTATAACTACGTTGACATGTATAACTACGTTGACATGTATAACTACGTTGACATGTATAACTACGTTGACATGTATAACTACGTTGACATGTATAACTCGACATCTACGTTGACATGTATAACTACGTTGACATGTATAAGAAACCACGTCTATGGACATGTATAACTACGTTGACATGTATAACCTCACCAGTTGACATGTATAACTACGTTGACATGTATAACTAGGTTGACATGTATAACTACGTTGACATGTATAACTAGGTTGACATGTATAATTACGTTGACATGTATAACTACGTTGACATGTATAACTATGTTGACATGTATAACTACGTTGACATGTATAACTACGTTGACATGTATAAATACGTTGACATGTATAACTACGTTGACATGTATAACTACGTTGACATGTATAACTACGTTGACATGTATAACTACATTGACATGTATAACTAAGTTGACATGTATAACTACGTTGACATGTATAACTACGTTGACATGTATAACTACGTTGACATGTATAACTACATTGACATGTATAACTACGTTGACATGTATAACTACGTTGACATGTGTAACTACGTTGACATGTATAACTACGTTGACATGTATAACTACGTTGACATGTATAACTATGTTGACATGTATAACTACGTTGACATGTATAACTACGTTGACATGTATAACTACGTTGACATGTATAACTACGTTGACATGTATAACAGTTGACATGTATAACCACGTTGACATGTATAACTACGTTGACATGTATAACTATGTTGACATGTATAACTACGTTGACATGTAAACCACATTGACATGTATAACTACGTTGACATGTATAACTACGTTGACATGTATAACTACGTTGACATGTATAACTACGTTGACATGTATAACTACATTGACATGTATAACTACGTTGACATGTATAACTACGTTGACATGTATAACTACGTTGACATGTATAACTACGTTGACATGTATAACTACGTTGACATGTATAACTACGTTGACATGTATAACTACGTTGACATGTGTAACTACGTTGACATGTATAACCACGTTGACATGTATAACTACGTTGACATGTATAACTACGTTGACATGTATAACTATGTTGACATGTATAACTATGTTGACATGTATAACTATGTTGACATGTATAACTACGTTGACATGTATAACTACGTTGACATGTATAACTAAGTTGACATGTATAACTACGTTGACATGTATAACTACGTTGACATGTATAACTACGTTGACATGTATAACTACGTTGACATGTATAACTACGTTGACATGTATAACTACGTTGACATGTATAACTACGTTGACATGTATAACTAGACGTTGACATGTATAACTACGTTGACATGTATAACTAGATTGACATGTATAACTATCGTGACATGTATAACTACGTTGACATGTATAACTACGTTGACATGTATAACTACGTTGACATGTATAACTACGTTGACATGTATAACTATGTTGACATGTATTACTACGTTGACATGTATAACTACGTTGACATGTATAACTACGTTGACATGTATAACTACGTTGACATGTATAACTAGATGACATGTATAACTACGTTGACATGTATAACTACGTTGACATGTATAACTATCGTGACATGTATAACTACGTTGACATCTATAACTATGTTGACATGTATAACTACGTTGACACGTATAACTACGTTGACATGTATAACTATGTTGACATGTATAACTAGATCGACATCTATAACTACGTTGACATGTATAACTACGTTGACATGTATAACTACGTTGACATGTATAACTACGATTCGACATGTATAACTACGTTGACATGTATAACTAGATCGACATCTATAACTACGTTGACATGTATAACTACGTTGACATGTATAACTACGTTGACATGTATAACTATGTTGACATGTATAACTACGTTGACATGTATAACTATGTTGACATGTATAACTACGTTGACATGTATAACTATGTTGACATGTATAACTACGTTGACATGTATAACTACGTTGACATGTGTAACTAAGTTGACATGTATAACTACGTTGACATGTATAACTACGTTGACATGTATAACTACGTTGACATGTGTAACTACGTTGACATGTATAACTACGTTGACATGTATAACTACGTTGACATGTGTAACTACGTTGACATGTATAACTAAGTTGACATGTATAACTATGTTGACATGTATAACTAAGTTGACATGTATAACTATGTTGACATGTATAACTACATTGACATCTATAACTACGTTGACATGTATAACTACGTTGACATGTATAACTACGTTGACATGTATAACTATGTTGACATGTATAACTACGTTGACATGTATAACTACGTTGACATGTATAACTACATTGACATGTATAACTAACCAAACGTTGACATGTATAACCACGTTGACATGTATAACTATGTTGACATGTATAACTACATTGACATCTATAACTATGTTGACATGTATAACTACGTTGACATGTAAAACTACGTTGACATGTGTAACTAAGTTGACATGTATAACTATGTTGACATGTATAACTACGTTGACATGTATAACTACGTTGACATGTGTAACTACGTTGACATGTATAACTACGTTGACATGTGTAACTACGTTGACATGTGTAACTACGTTGACATGTATAACTAAGTTGACATGTATAACTATGTTGACATGTATAACTAAGTTGACATGTATAACTATGTTGACATGTATAACTAAGTTGACATCCATAACTATGCTGACATGTATCACTACGTTGACATGTATAACTACGATGACATGTATAACTATGTTGACATGTATAACTAAGTTGACATGTATAACTACGTTGACATGTATAACTACGTTGACATGTATAACTACGTTGACATGTATAACTACGTTGACATGTATAACTACGTTGACATGTATAACTACGTTGACATGTATAACTACGTTGACATGTATAACTATGTTGACATTTATTACTACGTTGACATGTATAACTACGTTAACATGTATAACTAGATCGACATCTATAACTACGTTGACATGTATAACTACGTTGACACGTATAACTACGTTGACATGTATAACTACGTTGACATCTATAACTATGTTGACATGTATAACTACGTTGACACGTATAACTACGTTGACATGTATAACTATGTTGACATGTATAACTAGATCGACATCTATAACTACGTTGACATGTATAACTACGTTGACATGTATAACTAGATCAACATCTATAACTACGTTGACATGTATAACTAGATCGACATGTATAACTATGTTGACATGTATAACTAGATCGACATCTATAACTATGTTGACATGTATAACTAGATCGACATGTATAACTAGTTTGACATGTATAACTATGTTGACATGTATAACTAGATCGACATCTATAACTATGTTGACATGTATAACTAGATCGACATGTATAACTACTTTGACATGTATAACTATGTTGACATGTTTAACTAGATTGACATGTATAACTACTTTGACATGTATAACTATGTTGACATGTATAACTAGATCGACATGTATAACTACTTTGACATGTATAACTATGTTGACATGTATAACTAGATCGACATGTATAACTAGATCGACATGTATAACTATGTGCACTTGTATAACTACTTTGACATGTATAACTATGTTGACATGTATAACTAGATCGACATGTATAACTAATTTGACATGTATAACTATGTTGACATGTATAACTAGATCGACATGTATAACTAGATCAACATGTATAACTACGTTGACATGTATAACTACTTTGACATGTATAACTATGTTGACACGCATAACTAGATCCACATGTATTACTACTTTGACATGTATAACTACGTTGACATGTATAACTACGTTGTCATGTATAACTACGTTGACATGTATAACTATGTTGACATGTATAACTAGATCGACATGTATAACTATGTTGACATGTATAACTACTTTGACATGTATAACTATGTTGACATGTATAACTAGATCGACATGTATTACTACTTTGACATGTATAACTACGTTGACATGTATAACTACGTTGTCATGTATAACTACGTTGACATGTATAACTATGTTGACATGTATAACTAGATCGACATGTATAACTATGTTGACATGTATAACTACTTTGACATGTATAACTATGTTGACATGTATAACTAGATCGACATGTATAACTACTTTGACATGTATAACTACGTTGACATGTGTAACTACGTTGACATGTGTAACTACGTTGACATGTGTAACTACGTTGACATGTATAACTACGTTGACATGTATAACAATGTTGACATGTATAACTATTTTGACATGTAAAACTACGTTGACATGTATAACTACGTTGACATGTATAACTATGTCGACATGTATAACTACGTTGACATGTATAACTACGTCGACAAGTATAACTACGTTGACATGTATAACTACGTTGACATGTATAACTACGTTGACATGTGTAACTACGTTGACATGTATAAGTATGTTGACATGTATAACTAGATCGACATCTATAACTACGTTGACATGTATAACTACGTTGACATCTATAACTATGTTGACATGTATAACTACGTTGACATGTATAACTATGTTGACATGTATAACTACGTTGACATGTATAACTAGATCGACAACTATAACTACGTTGAAATGTATAACTAGATCGACATGTATAACTATGTTGACATGTATAACTAGATTGACATGTATAACTATGTTGACATGTGTAACTAGATCGACAACTATAACTACGTTGACATGTATAACTAGATCGACATGTATAACTATGTTGACATGTGTAACTACGTTGACATGTATAACTACGTTGACATATATAACTACGTTGACATATGTAACTACGTTGACATGTATAACTACGTTGACATGTATAACTATGTTGACATTTATTACTACGTTGACATGTATAACTACGTTGACATGTATAACTAGATCGACATCTATAACTACGTTGACATGTATAACTACGTTGACATGTATAACTACGTTGACATCTATAACTATGTTGACATGTATAACTACGTTGACATGTATAACTACGTTGACATGTATAACTACGTTGACATCTATAACTATGTTGACATGTATAACTACGTTGACATGTATAACTACGTTGACATGTATAACTATGTTGACATGTATAACTACGTTGACATGTATAACTAGATCGACAACTATAACTACGTTGACATGTATAACTAGATCGACATGTATAACTATGTTGACATGTATAACTAGATCGACATGTATAACTATGTTGACATGTATAACTAGATCGACATGTATAACTACTTTGACATGTATAACTATGTTGACATGTATAACTAGATCGACATGTATAACTACGTTGACATGTATAACTATGTTGACATGTATAACTACGTTGACATGTATAACTAGATCGACAACTATAACTACGTTGAAATGTATAACTAGATCGACATGTATAACTATGTTGACATGTGTAACTACGTTGACATGTATAACTACGTTGACATGTATAACTACGTTGACATGTGTAACTACGTTGACATGTATAACTACGTTGACATGTATAACTATGTTGACATTTATTACTACGTTGACATGTATAACTACGTTGACATGTATAACTAGATCGACAACTATAACTACGTTGAAATGTATAACTAGATCGACATGTATAACTATGTTGACATGTATAACTAGATCGACATGTATAACTATGTTGACATGTGTAACTACGTTGACATGTATAACTACGTTGACATGTATAACTACGTTGACATGTGTAACTACGTTGACATGTATAACTACGTTGACATGTATAACTATGTTGACATTTATTACTACGTTGACATGTATAACTACGTTGACATGTATAACTAGATCGACATCTATAACTACGTTGACATGTATAACTAAATCGACATCTATAACTATGTTGACATGTATAACTACGTTGACATCTATAACTATGTTGACATGTATAACTACGTTGACACGTATAACTACGTTGACATGTGTAACTACGTTGACATGTATAACTACGTTGACATGTATAACTATGTTGACATTTATTACTACGTTGACATGTATAACTACGTTGACATGTATAACTAGATCGACATCTATAACTACGTTGACATGTATAACTACGTTGACATGTATAACTACGTTGACATCTATAACTATGTTGACATGTATAACTACGTTGACATGTATAACTACGTTGACATGTATAACTACGTTGACATGTATAACTAGATCGACAACTATAACTACATTGACATGTATAACTAGATCGACATGTATAACTATGTTGACATGTATAACTAGATCGACATGTATAACTATGTTGAGATGTATAACTAGATCGACATGTATAACTACTTTGACATGTATAACTATGTTGACATGTATAACTAGATCTACATGTATAACTACGTTGACATGTATAACTATGTTGACATGTATAACTAGATCGACATGTATAACTAGATCGACATGTATAACTATGTTGACATGTATAACTACTTTGACATGTATAACTACGTTGACATGTATAACTAGATCGACATGTACAACTACTTTGACATGTATAACTATGTTGACATGTATAACTAGATCGACATCTATAACTACGTTGACATGTATAACTATGTTGACATGTGTAACTACGTTGACATGTATAACTACGATGACATGTATGACTACGTTGACATGTGTAACTACATTGACATGTATAACTACGATGACATGTATAACTACGATGACATGTATGACTACTTTGACATGTATAACTACGATGACATGTATAACTACGATGACATGTATGACTACGTTGACATGTGTAACTACGTTGACATGTATAACTACGATGACATGTATAACTACGATGACATGTATAACTACGTTGACATGTATAACTACGATGACATGTATAACTACGTTGACATGTATAACTACGTTGACATGTATAACTACGTTGACATGTATAACTAGATCGACATGTATAACTATGTTGACATATATAACTAGATCGACATGTATAACTATGTTTACATGTATAACTAGATCGACATGTATAACTACGTTGACATGTATAACTATGTTGACATGTATAACTAGATCGACATGTATAACTATGTTGACATGTATAACTAGATCGACATGTATAACTAGATCGACATCTATAACTATGTTGACATGTATAACTACTTTGACATGTATAACTACTTTGACATGTATAACTATGTTGACATGTATAACTAGATCGACATGTATAACTATGTTGACATGTATAACTAGATCGACATGTATAACTATGTTGACATGTATAACTACTTTGACATGTATAACTATGTTGACATGTATAACTATGTTGACATGTATAACTAGATCGACATGTATAACTACGTTGACATGTATAACTATGTTGACATGTATAACTAGATCGACATGTATAACTATGTTGACATGTATAACTACTTTGACATGTATAACTACGTTGACATGTATAACTAGATCGACATGTACAACTACTTTGACATGTATAACTATGTTGACATGTATAACTAGATCGACATCTATAACTACGTTGACATGTATAACTATGTTGACATGTGTAACTACGTTGACATGTATAACTATGTTGACATGTGTAACTACGTTGACATGTATAACTACGATGACATGTATGACTACGTTGACATGTGTAACTACGTTGACATGTATAACTACGATGACATGTATAACTACGATGACATGTATGACTACGTTGACATGTATAACTACGATGACATGTATAACTACGATGACATGTATGACTACGTTGACATGTGTAATGACATGGGGGCGACATAGCTCAGATGGTAGAGTGGTTGCCTGCAGTCCAAAAGGTTGCAGGTTCAATCCCAGCTCCAGACAAGCTTGTGTCGTTGTGTCCCTGAAGACACTTCACCCTGATTGCTCCTGATGGTGAACTTGGCGCAAGTGTGCAGCCTACAGCCTACTCCCATCAGTATGTGTGAATGGTTGAATTTCCCCTCGCGGGACTAATAAGGGATTCTAAAAAAAAAAAAAAAAAAAAAACTACGTTGACATGTATAACTACGATGACATGTATAACTACGATGACATGTATAACTACGTTGACATGTATAACTACGATGACATGTATAACTACGTTGACATGTATAACTATGTTGACATGTATAACTAGATCGACATGTATAACTACGTTGACATGTATAACTAGATCGACATGTATAACTACGTTGACATGTATAACTAGATCGACATGTATAACTACGTTGACATGTATAACTATGTTGACATGTATAACTAGATCGACATGTATAACTATGTTGACATGTATAACTAGATCGACATGTATAACTACGTTGACATGTATAACTAGATCGACATGTATAACTATGTTGACATGTATAACTAGATCGACATGTATAACTACGTTGACATGTATAACTAGATCGACATGTATAACTACGTTGACATGTATAACTATGTTGACATGTATAACTAGATCGACATGTATAACTATGTTGACATGTATAACTATGTTGACATGTATAACTACTTTGACATGTATAACTACGATGACATGTATGACTACGTTGACATGTATAACTACTTTGACATGTATAACTACGATGACATGTATAACTATGTTGACATGTATAACTACTTTGACATGTATAACTATGATGACATGTATAACTACGATGACATGTATGACTACGTTGACATGTGTAACTACGTTGACATGTATAACTACGATGACATGTATAACTACGATGACATGTATAACTACGTTGACATGTATAACTACGATGACATGTATAACTACGTTGACATGTATAACTACGTTGACATGTATAACTACGTTGACATGTATAACTAGATCGACATGTATAACTATGTTGACATGTATAACTAGATCGACATGTATAACTATGTTTACATGTATAACTAGATCGACATGTATAATTACGTTGACATGTATAACTATGTTGACATGTATAACTAGATCGACATGTATAACTATGTTGACATGTATAACTAGATCGACATGTATAACTAGATCGACATCTATAACTATGTTGACATGTATAACTACTTTGACATGTATAACTACTTTGACATGTATAACTATGTTGACATGTATAACTAGATCGACATGTATAACTATGTTGACATGTATAACTAGATCGACATGTATAACTATGTTGACATGTATAACTACTTTGACATGTATAACTATGTTGACATGTATAACTATGTTGACATGTATAACTAGATCGACATGTATAACTACGTTGACATGTATAACTATGTTGACATGTATAACTAGATCGACATGTATAACTATGTTGACATGTATAACTACTTTGACATGTATAACTACGTTGACATGTATAACTAGATCGACATGTACAACTACTTTGACATGTATAACTATGTTGACATGTATAACTAGATCGACATCTATAACTACGTTGACATGTATAACTATGTTGACATGTGTAACTACGTTGACATGTATAACTATGTTGACATGTGTAACTACGTTGACATGTATAACTACGATGACATGTATGACTACGTTGACATGTGTAACTACGTTGACATGTATAACTACGATGACATGTATAACTACGATGACATGTATGACTACGTTGACATGTATAACTACGATGACATGTATAACTAGATCGACATGTATAACTATGTTGACATGTATAACTATGTTGACATGTATAACTACTTTGACATGTATAACTATGTTGACATGTATAACTATGTTGACATGTATAACTAGATCGACATGTATAACTACTTTGACATGTATAACTAGATCGACATGTATAACTATGTTGACATGTATAACTACTTTGACATGTATAACTATGTTGACATGTATAACTATGTTGACATGTATAACTATGTTGACATGTATAACTACTTTGACATGTATAACTACTTTGACATGTATAACTATGTTGACATGTATAACTATGTTGACATGTATAACTACTTTGACATGTATAACTATGTTGACATTAACATCACATTAATATAGTTTAAAGTCATATAACCTAAAAGTCCTCTTTTTTAACTTCTTTTTGAAATGACAAGTCGTCTCTGAAAACAAACCAAATTGAATCAAGACGAGTGAGAGAAAAAGATCAAAGGTCAAGTTGACAAAAGTCGTCTCACTATGAGCTGGTGTTTAGTTTAGCAATCTATTCGCTACGAGCTAAAGTGGAGTCGAGTGGAAACTACATGAACTTTTCATTATATGTCAGTTTTCACGCCATTTGCCTCACTTTTGCTTCCTCGTCCACCGTCAGCGCTTTGATGGTGAGCTCAGCAGTGCCAGGTTTTGAGAAAATGAACTGATGAAAATGAAAAAGTGAATTGAATGAAGAAATAATTGTGTTTTTATTGCATTAAAATAGTGTCAATCATGTGAGTTCACACACGTTGTTGCTTCACATCTGATAAAGCCAACAGGAAGTAGACGTAGAACATCCTGTTATCGTCTGGTTCCACCAATCGTAGGCGAGAAGCTGCTGATGGTGAAGAGATTGACATCATGAAGCTGCAGAGGCGACTCTCACTCACAGACGCAGACATGGCTGCACTGATGCTGCTGCTGGTGACCTTCTTCTCCAACAACATCCTCGCTGAGATCCTCAAGATAGAAGGATCGTCTCATCGCTTCTTCCTGAACAAACCAGCTGATGACGTCTGCTTGATCTCCAGATGGATCGGTGAGGAGAAGGAACTTCTGTGGAACTCTTCACATCATGTGAGTACAAGTGAGTGTGACTTCGATCGTGTCTGAACTGATGTGTTGAACGTTCTCCAGGTCACCATGAGCGAGGACTCCAGTCTGCAGAGAGAAGCTTCTTATGAAATATACCCTCTGAAGGTCTCAGACTCGGGTCAGTACCAAGAACTGTGCTGGACCCAGAACAACGTGACGCACGAGAAGAACATCACTCTCCTGGTTTGTGACGAACGAATGATGAGACGTCAGGTCTTGAGACCTTATCTTGGACAGACACTGGAGCTGAACTGTGAGGGTGTGGGACCAAACCAGAGTGTCCAGTGGACTTTACTTCAATATAACGACAGAACAGGAAATGTTGATATAACTTTAATCGATGATGAAACATCTTCAGTGAACAAACTACAGCAAGTGAAGAACAAACCTTCTCTTCTGTTAACGTTTGGTGTGAGTTCTGGTGACTTCAGTTATTACTGTCTGCAGAAGAACCATCAGAGCTGTGAACTACTGGGATGTTTTTATGTTGATGTACAAGATAATTACATTCACAGGTCAGTGGGAGAGAGTCTGGAGCTGAACTGCTCTGACGTCACTGGAAACAAACCACACAAGTGGATCATTGATTCATGGGGGGAGAGGAAAGAGAGTCACAACTTCACTCTGATGTTTCCATCACTGACCTTGAACCACACAGGTAGATACACCTGTGATCGCAGTGGTCAGTATGATCAATACTACCTGACTGTGTGTCCTGAGTCTGACCCGCCTGCTGAGGTGTTCTTCACTGGAGGAGAGAACGTGACTCTACGATGTGACTGGAAACAGACTGATAAGATCCTCTGGTTCATGAAGACAAACAGAACTGAAGGAAGAACATCACGTGTATCATATGAAGAACAAGAAGACAGAATCTCTCGCTCCGACACGAGCCTGGTGATCACTAACATCTCTCTGGAACACAGAGGAGACTTCTGGTGTGTGGTTGGGAAAGACCAACGTTGTGTGTTCACATCTAAGACCCTTGTAAAGTTCGGAGAGCCAGAGGTTGATCACCATCTGGTGCGGTCTGTGCTGCTCAGTGTCGTGATCTTCATGATGTGTGTTGTTGTTGTTGTTGTTGTTGTTGTTGTTGTTGTTGTCCAGAGGAGCAGAGAGCAGCTCCCAGCACCTGTGGAGGAAGTGCAGATGTTGGAAGTGTCTCCAGCAGATGTTCAGCCAGAGACTCTCTGAGCGTCAACATGATCCACGAGTGTTTGGATGAATCTTTCTTTGTAATCATTGTGACTCTTGTTTGCTCTGCAGTGTCAATAAAGTTTAACCTTTGACCTCCAATAAAAGACTCCAGTTTCCTTTGTGTAGAGATGAAGTCGATGTGTTGACGTCACATATTGTTCTTTTTTCTTCCTGTTGAAATACTTTGATCAGAATCTACTGATTGATGGTGAGATTTACTTTAACATGTTCAAATTCCAGAAGTTAAAACAAAGTTGATACTTTGTCATGAAAGATGAAAGTATCTAAAGTGATGCAGCAGTGATGACGTCACCTGATCGTTTATGATCCAGTAACTCTGTGCTCGTTTGCTTTTGTCTGGTGGCTCTGTTATGATGAATTAAAAAAGCTTTGCATTGTTTTATATTGAATTTAAAGTGCTTCGAATTATTGAATAATTGAAATTAATATATAACAAATATTAAATGTCCGCAACATCTCAGACAATCATTAACTAATGATCTTTCCATAATGGACTTGCTCCTGCTACGAGCACCACTGTAAAGAATCAGTGTATGCTTTGACGAGGACTTATCATTTAACTCACACATAAAACATATCTCACGGACTGCTTACTTCCACCTTCGTAACATTTCAAAAATCAAGCACTTCCTTCCTTTAGATGCTGAGAAGCTCATCTTTTGTAACCTCCAGGCTGGACTATTGTAAGTCTCTTCTGTCAGGATGTTCTAAAAAGTCTCTCAGAATCTTCAGCTCATTCATCTGCAGCTCGTGTCCTGACTAAGACTAAGAGGCGCGAACACACCTGTACTGTCTTCACTACATTGACTTCCTGTAGAATTTAGAATACAATTTAAAATCCTTCTCCTAACCTATAAAGCCTAACATGGTCTAGAACCAACATACATTAAAGATTTAATCCAAACTTACCAACCCTCAAGGACCTTACGATCCTTAAATTCTGATCTATTAGTTATACCACAAATCTCTAAATGTAGATTTGGAGCCAGGGCCTTCAGGCAGAAACTCTCTCTATGTATAAAAACAATCTTAAAACATTACTTTTCGATAAAGCCTATAACTGTTTATCTTAGCTGCTATAACTAACTTAACTGTTTATCTTAGCTGCTATAACTAACTTAACTGTTTATCTTAGCTGCTATAACTAACTTAACTGTTTATCTTTAGTTGCTATAACTAACTTAACTGTTTATCTTTAGCTGCTATAACTAACTTAACTGTTTATCTTAGCTGCTATAACTAACTTAACTGTTTATCTTAGCTGCTATAACTAACCTAACTGTTTATCTTAGCTGCTATAACTAACTTAACTGTTTATCTTAGCTGCTATAACTAACTTAACTGTTTATCTTTAGCTGCTATAACTAACTTAACTGTTTATCTTAGCTGCTATAACTAACTTAACTGTTTATCTTAGCTGCTATAACTAACTTAACTGTTTATCTTTTAGCTGCTATAACTAACTTAACTGGTTTTCTTAGCTGCTATAACTAACTTAACTGTTTATTTTTAGCTGCTATAACTAACTTAACTGTTTATCTTAGCTGCTATAACTAACTTAACTGTTTAGCTTAGCTGCTATAACTAACTTAACTGTTTATCTTAGCTGCTATAACTAACTTAACTGTTTATCTTTAGCTGCTATAACTAACTTAACTGTTTATCTTAGCTGCTATAACTAACTTAACTGTTTATCTTTAGCTGCTATAACTAACTTAACTGTTTATCTTAGCTGCTATAACTAACTTAACTGTTTATCTTAGCTGCTATAACTAACTTAACTGTTTATCTTAGCTGCTATAACTAACTTAACTGTTTATCTTAGCTGCTATAACTAACTTAACTGTTTATCTTAGCTGCTATAACTAACTTAACTGTTTATCTTAGCTGCTATAACTAACTTAACTGTTTATCTTAGCTGCTATAACTAACTTAACTGTTTATCTTAGCTGCTATAGGCTGAGAATGCTGGAGGAGTTTTAGACACCAGCTCTGTATATCCTTCTTTTCTTCATTACATTCATCACCTGTTTAAACACCTTTTTATTTCTCTCCAGCACCTCCATGGACTCTCCTACACTCTCCTCTTTTTTTATCACTATATCCTCCCTCACTCCTCTCCTTATCCATCTGTCTACCCCCCCATCCTTCCTCCCAGCCGGTCAAAGCAAGAGTTAACAATGAGTCTGGTTCTGCTCCAGGTTTCTTCCAAAAGGAAGTTTTTACTCGCCATAGTTCACTGTACATTCTTTCGCTTCTTGCTCTTTGTTGAATTGCTGGATCTATTTTTCTTTAATCAATTCTAGTCTTATTTCAACTATAAAGTGTCTTGAGATAACTTTCTTATGATAAGACACTTTAATTAAAATTGAATTGAAATTGAATTTAATTGAATTGAATATTTGAAATAAATTCAACCTTTCAACATTCTGATGGCACTAATGAACTTCCATTGAATGCATCATTAGCTCATAATCTGAACAATGGAATCTGCGTTCTTTGACCGGTTTGACGTCAAACATGCTGTTTCTCGTGTTTTTTCAGTGATGACAGTATTTTCTCTTCTAATAAGTCACCAGTGAAGCGTCTCAATGCAAATTGAATATCGTCTCTTTTTGAATGACTGTGTTGACTTAGGAACAGCCAATCAGAGTCCTCCTCAGCCTGAACTGATCCCGTGAGTCGAGTCAGATTCACTGGATCATTTGTTGTGGTTTATAAAAACATCTTCTTCGATACTTACTGAGATACTGACGTGTCACGAGGCGCTGTCAGACAACGATTGACAAACAGTACAGAAGGTGAAAAATAATCCGATTTTTGAATAGTTTTATCCAGACTTAAAATGGCTTTTTATGATCGTAGCTCCAGGATGTGACATCATCACCAGGGGTTGCAGCACACACTGTTCCATACATACACATATATATATAATAGACGCCGCATCGACTCTAGACGGACGTGTATAAAGCGCCGCCATCTTGGTTCAGTGTCATCAGAGGCAGCATGAAGAGCTACTGTGAAGGAGATTCTTCTTGTTCTTCACAATCAGAAAATACTATTATTCGCTGAATTCTGGAGCGATTTTCAAATAGTTTGGTTGTTCATACCGTCATACATGTAGCTATGATACATGTGCTTGGATATTTAAAAAATGCTGGTTTTACTAGTAATTTTGTCATCAGATGAGCGACTGTCAGAAACATTTTTTCATCTATCACTTCAAAAAGTTTTTTTATATAGTAAAATATTCCTTCTAATAATGTCTGTCTATCTGTTCTGAGGTTTGAAAAACAAATCACGTGAAAAAATCTTGACAAATGAGAGATTTATGATGACTTCTATAGTGTCAACACATCATTCCTCTATAGACGTAATGTACTGTAGGAGCGACTGATACTGTACCAAGATGGCCGCCCTGTATACACACCGCTCTAGTGGGCGGCGTCTATGTATATATGTCTATGGTTCCGTACGTCATGAACTTCTGCTATGACTTCCTGTTTCTGTGATAAAACGATAAAAACACAGTCCGTTCTGTAAGGAAATGACAACTTTACTGTAATCAATCATCTAGATTTTAACACACATTTCAAATAGTCACTTGATTAACTGATCATCTTTTATATTTAATTCATATTCAATTATCCTTTTCTTGCATTGCATTCACTGACTGCAGCAACTCACAGGTCAGGTCACAAAGCCTCACACACACAGAAAGATTAAACAATCCCAGATTCCCAGCAAGTCTGTGGACACCTGTTAGAGAACTCACACTGAAAGACACAACAGTCCAGCAAGTCGCTGGGAACAGATTCTCTAGAAGACAACAACCTTTGGTAAGTTTCCACGACGACCACGGGCAACCGGCCATCTTAGAATCAAATGTTTACAGTTACTGACCAATCCTACATGTACATTTGACTAGAGGCGTTAAACTGAATATTCTACTATAAAGATCCACCATTTTGTGAGATCTTGGCGTTCTGGCATTCGAAGACGTCTGCGATAGATCTCTCTGTTGCTAGATCTCTCTGCTTTCTAGCGCCCGTGTTCACGTAAGATTGTCTCTGACTTTTGCATAATTCACTAAACAAGCATTATTTCTCTTAAACTCAATACTGTCTGTCTTTCTTGTCCACCACCACGTACGAGACCGGGGAGGGGTCGGTGTTCCTCGGAACAGAGAAACCCCTAACAGTTCCGTCGCTCCAACACGACGTCACTTCCGGGTCTTAGACTTCGCGTCATGGAGAAAGATGAACAATCAAAGTGTGTCAAGGGTCGTTTATTTTCCGCTTCAAGTCAAACAAAATACAAGCTTTACGATCGATCGGACACACTTTCTCCCGGCGACAGTGCAGAACAATAGCCTCGGGCAGAAAAAGTCCTGATCTGTAGAAACATCGCAATATTTAAGGCAAAATAGAGAAGGTTGTCTCTTCCCGGCCAAATGGTCCTTTCAAGTTCCCTGTGTCCCGATCCCCCGCAGAGAGACATCCTGATTTGTTTTCTTGTAATCTAATCATCCAACTGTTCTCCGGCGAGGATTTCCGTCTTTTATCCCCCCTTTCCCGGGTGTGTCTTCGTTCTTTGATCTACGATTTAATGTGTGATTTGCAGATAAACAGATGTTTTAAATAACTGGTGTCGTATCTAATCCTGATCCAAGCTTGTCTTGAACCAGTGGATCAGTCTGGAGTGGAATGTTTATGTGAATGTGTAGTCAAACGTTTAAGCTCTTAGATCAAACGAGTAATTTATACTTTATATTTTGATTATCTTTTAGTATTAGTTTAAGTATGGCGTATAAGTATAGTGTATAACAATTTTAATCTCACAGTGATTAAACCGACAGCGATGATACAAGCGCGACGTCAACAGAGAACATCTCTATCGAGGATAAACAATATTGTTGCTACTACTTCGCTAACTAGCGCTACTGCGGCTGCTAAGCTAGACGCTAACACTGTCGACTCAGCAGTGGCCACAAGTATTACTGGTGTTGTGTAACTGTTGTGTAACATGTGTGGTACAACTTTTACACCATTTCAACAGAAGTCGATTCTTTGCCAAAAACTGTCTTGCAGGTGATTCTTAGCTCGACGTCCCGAGGAGAAGGTTTTCTCGGGAGCATATTTCCAGGAGGCGATGCTGACGGTGGAATCGATACTGAGTCTGTGCAGCAGACGTTCCTCTCTGGAGCTCCTCTGCTCTCCATCTGTGGCTCCTGCAATCTGTGTGTTCTCAAACAGGTTAATGGACTTCTAACCCCTCACCGGTGATTAGCATGATGGATCCGACAGCAGAGGACTCGGCGCTCCCTCGGCAGCTTAACGGGCTCACCGTCGCTGCCAGATGGCATCAGCGCGGCGAGGATCACGCCGCAGGTATCAAAGGTAGGATGGTGGAGGCTCAGGAACGTGGACATCTCCAGCTGCTCCGCTGACATGAAGCCTCCGGGGGGAACTTCAGGCTCTTCAGAAGTTCTTCTCCTGGTGGAGACTCTCACGTGTCACGAGGTCTTGTTCTCGAGTGAGGGGAGAGATGCTCTGTGACATGTTTAATGGTGAATTAAGAGCTGAGCCATGATGCTGGATTCCCAGCTGAGGTCTCCAGCTGTGCCTGATCTGATGAACAAAAGAGTCCAACAAAGGGTAGAGTTCGACTTCTGTGAATGTTTTGAGTGACAGAAGCGTCCAGGGATTCAAACCAGTAAACGTCAACTAGTATCGACTCTGGTGTTTTACATGTTTTAAACTTATTGCCTTGTAAAGTTGCTCTGAAATCTGGACGAACAAGAGGTTATGAGAGTCCATTATGACGGAAAAATGGTCTTAATCATGGCCATTTGTTCCACAATAACCATCAGCAACAACTGTCAATCATCTGCAGCAACTTCTTCTTTGGTAACTTTTCTGAGCAGTTATTCCCACAGATCTGATTCTTTTAAAGTTATTTTTAGAATTGAATGACGAAATAGAAGATTTATCTCTTGCTGTGTCTCGAATCGCACACTTGTCTGAGTGCACTAGTCTACGGTTCAGTGCAGGACAGTGTACACACTTGTGCAGTGTTCAAATGTCAACAGTGCAGTTGTGTCTCAAACACTAACAGGAAATGACTAAACAGCTTCTTCTTCTATTACTCTTTAACTGTTATTGTAACACTTGACAACACTTTACTCCAATAGAAAGAAGTTTAGTTTCAGTTTAGCTTCAGTTTAGCTTCAGTTTAGCTTCAGTTCAGCTTCAGTGTAGCTTCAGTTTAGCTTCAGTTTAGCTTCAGTTCAGCTTCAGTTCAGCTTCAGTTTAGCTTTAGTTTAGCTTCAGTTTATCTTCAGTTTATCTTCAGTTTATCTTCAGTTTATCTTCAGTTTATCTTAAGTCTACCTTCAGTTTATCTTCAGTTTATCTTCAGTTTATCTTCAGTTTATCTTCAGTTCAGCTTCAGTTTAGCTTTATTTAGCTTCAGTTTATCTTCAGTTTAGCTTCAGTTTATGTTCAGTTTAGTTTCAGTTTAGCTTCAGTTCAGCTTCAGTTTAGCTTCAGTTTATCTTCAGTTTAGGTTCAGTTTAGCTTCAGTTTAGCTTCAGTTTAGCTTCAGTTTAGGTTCAGTTTAAATTCAGTTTAGCTTCAGTTTAGCTTCAGATTTGCTTCAGTTTAGCTCTAGATTAGCTTCAGTTTAGCTTCAGTTTAGCTTTAGATTGGCTTCAGTTTAGCTTTAGATTATCTTAAGTTTATCTTCATTTTATCTTCAGTTTATCTTCAGTTTAGTTTCAGTTTATATTTAGATTAGCTTCAGTTTAGCTTCAGTTTAGTTTCAGTTTAGCTTCAGTTTAGCTTCAGTTTATCTTTAGATTAGCTTCAGTTTAGCTTCAGTTTAGGTTTAGTTTAGCTTCAGTTTAGCTTCAGTTTATCTTCAGTTTAGTTTCAGTTTAGCTTCAGTTTAGCTTCAGTTTATCTTCAGTTTAGTTTCAGTTTAGCTTCAGTTTAGCTTCAGTGTATCTTCAGTTTAGTTTCAGTTTAGCTTCAGTTTATCTTCAGTTTAGTTTCAGTTTAGCATCAGTTTAGCTTCAGTTTATCTTCAGTTTAGTTTCAGTTTATCTTCAGTTTAGTTTCAGTTTAGCTTCAGTTCAGCTTCAGTCTACCTTCAGTTTATCTTCAGTTTATCTTCAGTTTATCTTCAGTTCAGCTTCAGTTTAGGTTCAGTTTAGCTTTATTTAGCTTCAGTTTATCTTCAGTTTAGCTTCAGTTTATCTTCAGTTTAGCTTCAGTTTATCTTCAGTTTAGCTTCAGTTTATCTTCAGTTTAGTTTCAGTTTATCTTCAGTTTAGTTTCAGTTTAGCTTCAGTTCAGCTTCAGTTTAGCTTCAGTTTAGGTTCAGTTTAGCTTCAGTTTAGCTTCAGTTTAGGTTCAGTTTAAATTCAGTTTAGCTTCAGTTTAGCTTCAGATTTGCTTCAGTTTAGCTCTAGATTAGCTTCAGTTTAGCTTCAGTTTAGCTTTAGATTGGCTTCAGTTTAGCTTTAGATTATCTTAAGTTTATCTTCATTTTATCTTCAGTTTAGTTTCAGTTTATCTTCAGTTTAGTTTCAGTTTAGCTTCAGTTCAGCTTCAGTCTACCTTCAGTTTATCTTCAGTTTATCTTCAGTTTAGCTTCAGTTTATCTTCAGTTTAGTTTCAGTTTATCTTCAGTTTAGTTTCAGTTTAGCTTCAGTTCAGCTTCAGTCTACCTTCAGTTTATCTTCAGTTTATCTTCAGTTTATCTTCAGTTCAGCTTCAGTTTAGGTTCAGTTTAGCTTTATTTAGCTTCAGTTTAGCTTCAGTTTATCTTCAGTTTAGCTTCAGTTTAGCTTCAGTTTATCTTCAGTTTAGCTTCAGTTTATCTTCAGTTTAGCTTCAGTTTATCTTTAGATTAGCTTCAGTTTAGCTTCAGTTTAGGTTTAGTTTAGCTTCAGTTTAGCTTCAGTTTATCTTCAGTTTAGTTTCAGTTTAGCTTCAGTTTAGCTTCAGTTTATCTTCAGTTTAGTTTCAGTTTAGCTTCAGTTTAGCTTCAGTTTATCTTCAGTTTAGTTTCAGTTTAGCTTCAGTTTATCTTCAGTTTAGTTTCAGTTTAGCATCAGTTTAGCTTCAGTTTGTCTTCAGTTTAGTTTCAGTTTATCTTCAGTTTAGTTTCAGTTTAGCTTCAGTTTATCTTTAGATTAGCTTCAGTTTAGCTTCAGTTTAGGTTTAGTTTAGCTTCAGTTTAGCTTCAGATTATCTTCAGGTTAGTTTCAGTTTAGCTTCAGTTTAGCTTCAGTTTAGCTTCAGATTAGTTTTAGTTTAGCTTCAGTTTAGCTTCAGATTATCTTACAGTTTTGATGCTTTTAAATACATTTTTCTGACTCGTGGACAGAGAAGCTCAATGTTCAGCCTCAACACTTCGACTGCTTCCTGCTCAACAAAGGCGGTCGATACATTTCAAATAATAAAGTGGTGTATTTCATAAACGCCCCGAGGACACGCAGTTGTCAGCATCGATCAGGCGGCGAAGGAAACGAGTCTAAAAGTGCGAGCAGGATGCAGACGTGTGCGAGGTCAGATTTATGTGAAGAACATCCTCTGATAATGAATTCACGCCAACGAGCTCCAGCGCCTCGCGGTTCAAGCGACGCATCGACACGTCAAACGTGTCCATCAAACCTGGATGAGCTCCTGAAATACATGCTTGTGCAGAAGAACAAACCTAAACAAAAGTGCATCCATAATTCATGAACACAACACACCCACTCACACACACCAGAGAGATTTACATCCGCCTCAGGAAAGTTGTTGAACTTTTGTTTATTCTACGACTGTTTGTCTCTCGTACGTGTCTGGAAGAAAGTTCAAGTGTGTGCGTTATAAACTAACACATCAATACTGTGAGGCAGTCACGTCCATAGAGAAGATCTATAGTAGTTTAAAGGATGAAAAGTAAACTCGTCAACGACCGACTAAACTAGTTAACGTCTGACTAAACTAGTAAATGTCCGACTAAACTTGTTAACATCTGACTAAACTAGTTAAAGTCCAACTAAACTAGTTAACGTCCAACTAAACTAGTTAACGTCTGACTAAACTAGTAAACGTCCAACTAAACTAGATAATGCCCAACTAAACTAGTAAACGTCCAACTAAACTAGTTAAAGTCTGACTAAACTAGTTAACGTCCAACTAGACTGGTTAACATCCAACTAAACTAGTAAAAGTCTGAAAAAACTTGTTAACATCTGACTTAACTAGTTAAAGTCCAACTAAACTAGTTAACGTCTGACTAAACTAATAAACATCCAACTAAACTAGCTAACGCCCAACTAAACTAGTTAATGCCCAACTAAACTAGTTAACGTCTGACTAAACTAGTTAACGTCCAACTTAACTAGTAAAAGTGCAACTAAACTAGTAAATGTCCAACCAAGCTAGTTAACGTCTGACTAAACTAGTTAATGTCCAACTAAGCTAGTTAACGTTGGATTAAACTATTTAACATGCAACTAAACTAGTGTAGCGCTCCTGCTCTGCCTAGTAGAATGCAGGACCAAAATTCGCCAACTTAGTTTCAGTTCAAATAGTTAAATAATACAAGTTTCACAAATGGTTAAAACAAAACACATTGAATTATTATATTCAACGGCAAACAAACCCCACAATCTATTTAAACCAAAGATGTCACTTGATAAAGGATCCAAACTCAAAATAGTGACCAGTTTGTCCATCAAAAGTTAACGTTCAGGCCTGAATAGTCGCTCGGGTGTCGAGACCAGAGACGAGGCTTCACTCCGCAGAGACAGTCAATGAAAAAGGTACCTGAGCGTCAGGTGGATCGGGTTCCGTGTGGAGGGGACTGGGAGTGGTGGGTTAGTTTAGCCAGCTAACCGGCTTCAGATGCTGTCGGCGATCGGCTGTGAGACTCAACATGTAGTTGCCATCAGACGCTTCGAGTGTCGGGCTGACGACACAATCTGTGTTTGATTCAGTTGTTCATCAAAACACTCGCCGTGTCACGCTGTAAAAAGTACTTTCAAATGTCCCAGTACTCCCTATTCCCTGCCCAGTGTCACTCAAAACGCGGGATCATGATGAGGACAGCTGTCAATCATTCCATCACTAGCTGTCAATCATGCCATCAACGAAAATAAATATTCAATGATAAGTTAAAGTGTTCATCATTAGAATATTATACATTTTAATTAAGCACAACACAAAGCACATCACTCAGTGTAAACAGTGGGTTACACTAGCTAACATCCAACTAAACTAGTTAACTTCTGGCTAAACTAGTTACCATCCAACTAAACTAGTTAACATCCAACTAAACTCGTTAACTTCTGACTAAACTAGTTACCATCCAACTAAACTAGTTAACATCCAACTAAACTAGTTAACTTCTGACTAAACTAGTTAACTTCTGGCTAAACTAGTTACCATCCAACTTAACTAGTTAACATACAACTAAACTAGTTAACTTCTGACTAAACTAGTTACCATCCAACTAAACTAGCTAACGTCCAACTAAACTAGTTAACATCCAACTAAACTCGTTAACTTCTGACTAAACTAGTTACCATCCAACTAAACTAGTTAACATCCAACTAAACTAGTTAACTTCTGACTAAACTAGCTAACATCCAACTTAACGAGTTAACCAACAAGTACGCTAAACGTACCTCCAACTAACAGTTAACATCCAACTAAACTAGTTAACTTCTGGCTAAACTAGTTACCATCCAACTAAACTAGTTAACATCCAACTAAACTAGTTAACTTCTGACTAAACTAGTTACCATCCAACTAAACTAGTTAACATCCAACTAAACTAGTTAACTTCTGACTAAACTAGCTAACATCCAACTTAACTAGTTAACATCCAACTAAACTAGTTAACTTCTGACTAAACTAGTTACCATCCAACTAAACTAGTTAACATACTACTAAACTAGTTAAAGTCCAACTAAACTAGTTAACGACCGACTCAAGGGCTGAGATTAAAATTGACCGAACAATGAAACGCAAAAGTGAGTTTTTAGTGTCAAACGTTGAATCTTTACTTTCAAACGTCCTTCAAGAACCAAAACTGTTTCATCTCCTCGTCCGCTGAAGGTTGTTGGTTTGAGTCCCGTCAAGTGTCTTCTTCTCGTCCACTCAGACAGCCGGGACTTGAACCGGCAACACTGGAGACGTCCCTGAGGACAGAGGGTCCAGGAGTGACGCCCGAGCTGCCATCTTGAAACACTCCAGCACCTCTCGTGACAAATTGCCTGGTGTTCAGTTGCTGAGACCAGAGATCTCTGGAGACTCTCGTGAGAACCTTCTAGTCGAGCTGCGACTGAGACGCTGCTGTGGGGTCGACGTGATCACATGACATAAAGATAAGATTTTACACATTTATATTTATTTACCTATAATGATACAAGAACAACATCGTTCTTCAAGTATAATCGTCTTCTGATCAACTGAACTGTGATTACAACAAATAAATATAGACATAAATATGCTTAAGTCTACAAAAAAAGTAAATTTTTAACAACATTTCAAACCTAAGGAGAAAATACTTTAAGAGGAAGAATGATGACTGAGGACGAGAGGATACACTGAGTCCAGCAGCTTTTAAAGCTGATGTTTGGACATATTTTGGTTTGAAAACAAATAAAAGTAGTTACGACTTCAAGAGTCATGTGGTCTGTAAATACTACAACACCAGAGTCAAGTACTGGACAATACTACACATATATACTTGTTACTACACTATCACAACACCAGAGTCAAGTACTGGACAATACTACACATATATCCTTGTTACTACACTATCACAACACCAGAGTCAATTACTGGACAATACTACACATATATCCTTGTTACTACACTATCACAACACCAGAGTCAAGTACTGGACAATACTACACATATATACTTGTTACTACACTATCACAACACCAGAGTCAAGTACTGGACAATACTACACATATATATTTGTTACTACACTATCACTACACTAGAGTCATGTACTGGACAATACTACACATATATACTTGTTACTACACTATCACAACACCAGAGTCAAGTACTGGACAATACTACACATATATATTTGTTACTACACTATCACAACACCAGAGTCAAGTAATGGACAATACTACACATATATATTTGTTACTACACTATCACAACACCAGAGTCATGTACTGAACAATACTACACATATATATGTGTTACTACACTATCACAACACCAGAGTCAAGTACTGGACAAAACTACACATATATATTTGTTACTACACTATCACAACACCAGAGTCAAGTACTGGACAATACTACACATATATATTTGTTACTACACTATCACAACACCAGAGTCAAGTACTGACAATACTACACATATATACTTGTTACTACACTATCACAACACCAGAGTCATGTACTGGACAATACTACACATATATATTTGTTACTACACTATCACAAAACCAGAGTCAAGTACTGCACAATACTACACATATATATTTGTTACTACACTATCACAACACCAGAGTCATGTACTGAACAATACTACACATATATATGTGTTACTACACTATCACAACACCAGAGTCAAGTACTGGACAAAACTACACGTATATATTTGTTACTACACTATCACAACACCAGAGTCAAGTACTGGACAATACTACACATATATATGTGTTACTACACTATCACAACACCAGAGTCAAGTACTGGACAATACTACACATATATATTTGTTACTACACTATCACAACACCAGAGTCATGTACTGGACAATACTACACATATATACTTGTTACTACACTATCACAACACCAGAGTCAAGTACTGGACAATACTACACATATATACTTGTTACTACACTATCACAACACCAGAGTCAAGTACTGGACAATACTACACATATATATTTGTTACTACACTATCAGAACACCAGAGTCAAGTACTGGACAATACTACACATATATATTTGTTACTACACTATCACAACACCAGAGTCAAGTACTGGACAATACTACACATATATACTTGTTACTACACTATCACAACACCAGAGTCATGTACTGGACAATACTACACATATATACTTGTTACTACACTATCACAACACCAGAGTCAAGTACTGGACAATACTACACATGTATATACTTGTTACTACACTATCACAACATCAGAGTAAAGTACTGGACAATACTACACATATATACTTGTTACTACACTATCACAACACCAGAGTCAAGTACTGGACAATACTACACATGTATATACTTGTTACTACACTATCACAACACCAGAGTCAAGTACTGGACAATACTACACATATATACTTGTTACTACACTATCACAACACCAGAGTCAAGTACTGGACAATAATACACATATATACTTGTTACTACACTATCATAAGACCAGAGTCAAGTACTGGACAATAATACACATATATACTTGTTACTACACTATCACAACACCAGAGTCAAGTACTGGACAATACTAAACATATATATATAAGTTACTACACTATCACAACACCAGAGTCAAGTACTGGACAATACTACACATATATATATAAGTTACTACACTATCACAACACCAGAGTCAAGTACTGGACAATACTACACATATATACTTGTTACTACACTATCACAACACCAGAGTCAAGTACTGGACAATACTACACATATATACGTGTTACTACACTATCACAACACCAGAGTCAAGTACTGGACAATACTACACATATATATATAAGTTACTACACTATCACAACACCAGAGTCAAGTACTGGACAATACTACACATATATACTTGTTACTACACTATCACAACACCAGAGTCAAGTACTGGACAATACTACACATATATACTTGTTACTACACTATCACAACACCAGAGTCAAGTACTGGACAATACTACACATATATACTTGTTACTATACTATCACAACACCAGAGTCAAGTACTGGACAATACTACACATATATATATAAGTTACTACACTATCACTATATATCGTATCCTTGTATGTTGACATCAAAACACTCACATGGACGACAGCTGATGATTTACTGCTTCATTCTACAGAAACCTTACGACTCGTGTTCTTCATCATCATTTGATCTCATCTGTGTTTGTTCGTCTGCTTCATAAGTTGCTTCAGAGCAGCTTCAGATGTTCCTCAGCAGAGCAGCTTCAGATGTTCCTCAGCAGAGCAGCTTCAGATGTTCCTCAGCAGAGCAGCTTCAGATGTTCCTCAGCAGAGCAGCTTCAGATGTTCTTCATCAGAGCAGCTTCAGATGTTCTTCAGCAGAGCAGCTTCAGATGTTCTTCAGCAGAGCAGCTTCAGATGTTCTTCAGCAGAGCAGCTTCAGATGTTCTTCAGCAGAGCAGCTTCAGATGTTCCTCAGCAGAGCAGCTTCAGATGTTCCTCAGCAGAGCAGCTTCAGATGTTCCTCAGCAGAGCAGCTTCAGATGTTCCTCAGCAGAGCAGCTTCAGATGTTCCTCAGCAGAGCAGCTTCAGATGTTCCTCAGCAGAGCAGCTTCAGATGTTCCTCAGCAGAGCAGCTTCAGATGTTCCTCAGCAGAGCAGCTTCAGATGTTCCTCAGCAGAGCAGCTTCAGATGTTCCTCAGCAGAGCAGCTTCAGATGTTCCTCAGCAGAGCAGCTTCAGATGTTCCTCAGCAGAGCAGCTTCAGATGTTCCTCAGCAGAGCAGCAGGAGTGTCTGAGGAGACGAGGCTTCGGTCAACGAGTTAAAAGAGGTTTCAGGAGCAACAAGAGGACGAGTCGTGCTGAAGGTGAAGGAGAGAAATAACTGAGCGACGCTGAAGACATGTGTTGAGGTCGAGAGGGTCAGGGGTTATTGATCAGGGGTTATTGATCATGGGTTTATTGATCACAGGTTTATTGATCATGGGTTTATTGATCATGGGTTTATTGATCAGGGGTTTATTGATGATGGGTTTATTGATCATAGGTTTATTGATCAGGGGTTTATTGATCATGGGTTTATTGATCATGGGTTTATTGATCAGGGGTTTATTGATCAGGGGTTTATTGATCACAGGTTTATTGATCATGGGTATATTGATCAGGGGTTTATTGATCATGGGTTTATTGATCACGGGTTTATTGATCATGAGTTTATTGATCATGGGTTTATTGATCACAGGTTCTTTTATGATTTATTGTTTATTGCAGGGGTTTTGATATGTTATTGACTGCGGGTGTTGATCATGGGTTTATTGATCAGGGTTTAAAGATGGGTTTCCTCATCTGGGGATGAATAAAGGGGTCTTTATCTGGGTTTATTGATTATAGTTTTATTGATCCTGGGTTTATTGATCATGGGTTTATTGATCACGGGTTTATTGATCATGGGTTTATTGATCACGGGTTTATTGATCATGGGTTTATTGATCACGGGTTTATTGATCATGGGTTTATTGATCATGGGTTTATTGATCACGGGTTTATTGATCATGGGTTTATTGATCATGGGTTTGATTTGTGAAATGATTTTAAGCTGATAAAACAAAAAGTTTTCTTGACGTGTTGGTAAAATGAATGATAAGAAGTTTACCTGAGTGGGACCTGGAGGGTGGAAGACAATGATCTCTGATTTTGTTTTATTGGGTTGGTTTTGTTTTATTGATTCTGAGCCATCCAACTGGTCACTTCATCTAGACCAGCAGCAGCTGGACCTCCAGAGTCTCTGAGTGGCAGGTGTGTGTCGGGTTAAAGTCTGTCCGAGAGGAAGCATGTAAAAAGAAAATCAAATGGGACCTAAAACTGACCCTTGTGGTACACCTCAGGAGACACTGGCTGTAGAACTTGAGGTGTCTCTGGTGGCGACTGTTTCAAAGGTCGGATTAAAACCACCTCAGTGCTGTTTCTCTGACGCCGAGCCAAGAGTTGAGACGATCTATTAGAATATGGTGGTCGACAGCGTCGAGGGCTCAGAGCTACAAGAATTAAAATCTTTCGCCTTCATCACCAGATGACATGATGACATCACATGTCACGCTTCATCGAGCATCATGTCCTCGTCACGTTTGAACCAAACTCTGAACGTGACTCACGCACCGAGTCAAGACTGAGGGACGAGAAACATCCTGACAGACGGTTGGTCGTCCTCTGAGACCCTGTGAGTTCACATGTGGTTCGACACCGACGCAGTTTGACCATCGTCACATATTTTGTCTCTGACGATAAACAGTGAAGACGACCCTCGACTCACGTGTTCTGAAGCATGAGTTCCTTTGAATCAATTCCACTCGCTCGGACCTGACCTTGCTGGGAACAGTCTGGGCTGAAGCTCAGTGATCAGATGCAGTCGAGGCCGGCGCTCGCCGAGGTCCCATATCTCTTGTGGATTAATAAAAATGTCACATTTCTTTCTTCTCCTCTTTAAGATCCGACCTTGTTGTGGTTCATCCGTGTGTTTAATAAGGTCTCAATAAAAGCCTCTCACATGAAGGAATGCACTTGATGGAGCGTTCCAATAACATGCACACTTCCCTGAACACACACACACACACACACAAGGAACGCAAGGACGGAACATCCTTCGTTCAAGTCTGGTTGAAGAGATCCACTGTTGTTCTGCTCTCAGACGACAAACTAGTGTGACGTTCATTAGATTCACTCAAGGATGTTCTTCGTCGTGTTGACGAGGAACTGAGCCAAACGTTCCTGGTGAAGACAGCCATGCAACAACAACAACAACAACACAGTCACACGTATCATCCTGCAGGAGGTCGACATACGATGATGAGGAGTTACGAGTCTGGAATGAACGAGGTCAGGATGAATCTTTCAAAGTTGCTTCTGCTCGTACTGTTGTGAAGCCACACGTTTGGAAACAAGAGCTGGTTTTGAAGCGAGTAGTGAGTATTGATGATGGAAACGATGGTCGTTTCAATCCCCGTCTGATAATCTCATCAATATTTAAACCCAAACCTCAACCTTCACTCATGTTCTCACGTCGACTAATGTTGATTCTTTTAATCTGATCCGAGAGACAGAAATGTTTTAATGTAGCAATTGGAGCTCAGTCTTGGTTTGAATCCTGGTTGAACTTTAACTTAAAATGTAAAACAATTCAATATTCGGATGACACTGATGAACGAACATCAACTTTTTACATGTATGTAATTTTCCATTAGCTAACTGTGAGTAGAAGCTACGATGAAACCCTGGATCTGTCGGTTCTCTCGCTTGAGTTCGTGGATCTACGGAGCTCAGAAGAGAAGAAGAAAGAAAAGCTTCAGACTCATCACACGACACCAGCGATCGCGACGGATCCGCGGTCGTCTGTTCCGAGTCGACGTCCGTCCGAGGTGATGCTCGTCTCCGGAGACAAAACCTGCTTCATAAGAGATGAAGAAGATGAAAGAGCGGCGTGACTCGCCCGGCGACCACGAGCCTGGAGACGGAGAGTTCAATTAGTCTGACTCCTCGCCGCCGCCGCGGGATGAGATGGATTGCGTTTTCGTAATCACAAATTCTCGCCGCCCCGTAAGTCTCCGTCTCAATAATGGCCGCCGACTCCCACTTTTTAATTGCCGCCATTAAGTCTCGGCGTGAAAATTCCTGCTCTTTGTTTTCACGGCGTATGATTGGAAGAGGAGGACGTGATGGATGGAGGGAGGAAGCGGAAGAAAGGAGAGCGAGCTGGGAGAGGGATGGAGAGGAAGTTGTGCGAGAAGGAAGGAACCTAATGAGACGGCAACACCGGGAGAGAGGGAATGAATGGAGGGATGGAGTGATGGACGTAAAAGGGAATGAAAAAGAAAATGTTTTTAGCTTCAGACGAAGGTACGGAGAATAGATTGTTGAATGAAAAAATGGATTTGTGGTAAAACAACTGAAGGATCAAATGGTAACTCTCTCCTCACTATTACTCGTGATAACTCTCTCCTCACTATTACTCGTGATAACTCTCTCCTCACTATTACTCGTGGTAACTCTCTCCTCACTATTACTCGAGTTATTACTCGTGATAACTCTCTCCTCACTATTACTCGTGATAACTCTCTCCTCACTAGTACTCGTGATAACTCTCTCCTCACTATTACTCGTGATAACTCTCTCCTCACTATTACTCGTGGTAACTCTCTCCTCACTATTACTCGAGTTATTACTCGAGATAACTCTCTCCTCACTATTACTCGTGATAACTCTCTCCTCACTATTACTCGTGATAACTCTCTCCTCACTATTACTCGTGATAACTCTCTCCTCACTATTACTCGTGGTAACTCTCTCCTCACTATTACTCGTGATAACTCTCTCCTCACTATTACTCGAGATAACTCTCTCCTCACTATTACTCGTGGTAACTCTCTCCTCACTATTACTCGAGTTATTACTCGTGATAACTCTCTCCTCACTATTACTCGTGGTAACTCTCTCCTCACTATTACTCGAGATAACTCTCTCCTCACTATTACTCGTGGTAACTCTCTCCTCACTATTACTCGTGGTAACTCTCTCCTCACTATTACTCGTGATAACTCTCTCCTCACTATTACTCGAGATAACTCTCTCCTCACTATTACTCGAGATAACTCTCTCCTCACTATTACTCGAGTTATTCCTCACTATTACTGTGATAACTCTCTCTCACTATTACTCGAGTAACTCTCTATTACTCGTGAACTAACTCTCTTCACTATTACTCGTGGTAACTCTCTCCTCACTATTACTCGTGATAACTCTCTCCTCACTATTACTCGTGGTAACTCTCTCCTCACTATTACTCTGAACTCTCTCCTCACTATTACTGTGATAACTCTCTCCTCACTAGTACTCGTGATAACTCTCTCCTCACTATTACTCGTGATAACTCTCTCCTCACTATTACTCGTGATAACTCTCTCCACACTATTACTCGTGGTAACTCTCTCCTCACTATTACTCGTGGTTAACTCTTACACGTATTACTAATAACTCTCTCACTATTACTGTGATAAGTTATTACTCGTGGATAACTCTCTCCTCACTATTACTCGTGGTAACTCTCTCCTCACTATTACTGTGATAACTCTCTCCTCACTATTACTCGTGATAACTCTCTCCTCACTATTACTAGTGGTAACTCTCTCCTCACTATTACTCGTGAGATAACTCTCTCCTCACTATTACTCGTGGTAACTCTCTCCTCACTATTACTCGTGGATAACTCTCTCTCCTCGTGACTAAGCTCTCTCCTCACTATTACTCGTGATAACTCTCTCCTCACTATTACTCGGGGTGGTAAACTTAACTCTCCTCACTATTACTCGAGATAACTCTCTCCCTCACTATTACTCGTGATAACTCTCTCTCACTATTCTGTGATAACTCTCTCCTCACTATTACTCGTGGATAACTCTCTCCTCACTATTACTCGTGATAACTCTCTCACTCTACTGTGATAACTCTCTCCTCACTATTACTCGTGATAACTCTCTCCTCACTATTACTCGTGGTAACTCTCTCTCACTATTACTCGTGATAACTCTCTCCTCACTATTACTCGTGATAACTCTCTCCTCACTATTACTTGTGGTAACTCTCTCCTCACTATTACTCGTGATAACTCTCTCCTCACTATTACTCGTGATAACTCTCTCCTCACTATTACTCGTGAATAACTCTCTCCTCACTATTACTCGTGGATAACTCTCCTCAAACTAACTTTACTGTGATAACTCTCTCCTCACTATTACTCTCTCCTCACTTACTGTGATAACTCTCTCTCACTATTACTCGTGAGGTAACTCTCTCTCCACTATTACTGCTAGTGATAACTCTCTCCTCACTATTACTCGTGGTAACTCTCTCCCTCACTATTACTTGTGATAACTCTCTCCTCACTATTACTCGTGGTAACTCTCTCCTCACTATTACTTGTGGTAACTCTCTCCTCACTATTACTCGTGGTAACTCTCTCCTCCTGTACTCGTGATAACTCTCTCCTCACTATTACTCAGTGGGTAACTCTCTCTCCTCACTAGTTACCTGTGATAACTCTCTCCTCACTATTACTCGTGGTAACTCTCTCCTCACTATTACTCGTGATAACTCTCTCCTCACTATTACTCGTGGATAACTCTCTCCTCACTAGTACTCGTGGTAACTCTCTCCTCACTATTACTCGTGGTAACTCTCTCCTCACTATTACTCACTATTACTCGTGATAACTCTCTCCTCACTAGTACTCGTGGTAACTCTCTCCTCACTATTACTGTGGTAACTCTCTCCTCACTATTACTCGTGGTAACTCTCTCCTCACTATTACTCGTGATAACTCTCTCCTCACTATTACTCGTGGTAACTCTCTCCTCACTATTACTCGTGATAACTCTCTCTCTCACTATTACTGAGATAACTCGTGGTAACTCTCTCCTCACTAGTACTCGTGATAACTCTCTCCTCACTATTACTCAGTGGATAACTCTCTCCTCACTATTACTCAGTGGTAACTCTCTCCTCACTATTACTCGTGATAACTCTCCTCACTTGTGATAACTCTCTCCTCACTATTACTCGTGATAACTCTCTCCTCACTATTACTCGTGGTAACTCTCTCCTCGCTATTACTCGTGATAACTCTCTCCTCACTATTACTCGTGGTAACTCTCTCCTCGCTATTACTCGTGATAACTCTCTCACTCATCTACTGTGGTAACTCTCTCCTCACTATTACTCGTGGTAACTCTCTCCTCACTATTACTCGTGGTAACTCTCTCCTCCCACTATTACTCGTGGTAACTCTCTCTACTATTACTAGCGTGGTAACCTCTCTCTCACTATTACTTGTGGTAACTCTCTCCTCACTATTACTCGTGGTAACTCTCTCCTCACTAGTACTCGTGGTAACTCTCTCCTAACTCTCTCCTCACTATTACTCGTGGTAACTCTCTCCTCACTAGTACTTGTAGTAACTCGCTCCTCGCTAGTACCTGTGATAACTCTCTCCTCACTATTACTCGTGGTAACTCTCTCCTCACTATTACTCGTGGTAACTCTCTCCTCACTAGTACTTGTGATAACTCTCTCCTCACTAGTACCCGTGATAACTCTCTCCTCACTATTACTCGTGGTAACTCTCTCCTCACTATTACTCGTGGTAACTCTCTCCTCACTATTACTCGTGGTAACTCTCTCCTCACTATTACTCGCAGTATCACTCTCCTCACTATTACTCGTGGTAACTCTCTCCTCACTAGTACTCGTGATAACTCTCTCCTCACTATTACTCGTGGTAACTCTCTCCTCACTATTACTCATGGTAACTCTCTCCTCACTATTACTCGTGATAACTCTCTCCTCACTATTACTCGTGATAACTCTCTCCTCACTATTACTCGTGGTAACTCTCTCCTCACTAGTACTCGTGATAACTCTCTCCTCACTATTACTCGTGATAACTCTCTCCTCACTATTACTCGTGGTAACTCTCTCCTCGCTATTACTCGTGATAACTCTCTCCTCACTATTACTCGAGTTATTACTCGTGATAACTCTCTCCTCACTATTACTCGTGATAACTCTCTCCTCACTATTACTCGTGATAACTCTCTTCTCACTATTACTCGTGGTAACTCTCTCCTCGCTATTACTCGTGATAACTCTCTCCTCACTATTACTCGAGTTATTACTCGTGATAACTCTCTCCTCACTATTACTCGTGATAACTCTCTCCTCACTATTACTTGTGGTAAATCTCTCTTCACTATTACTCGTGGTAACTCTCTCCTCACTAGTACTTGTGATAACTCTCTCCTCACTATTACTCGTGGTAACTCTCTCCTCGCTATTTCCCGGGTAACTCTCTCCTCACTATTACTCGTGGTAACTCTCTCCTCACTAGTACTTGTGGTAACTCTCTCGTCAATATTTCTCGTGGTAACTCTCTCCTCACTAGTACTTGTAGCAACTCGCTCCTCGCTAGTACTCGTGATAACTCTCTCCTCACTATTACTCGTGGTAACTCGCTCCTCACTAGTACTTGTAGTAACTCGCTCCTCGCTATTACCCGTGATAACTCTCTCCTCACTATTACTCGCGGTAACTCTCTCCTCACTAGTACTTGTAGTAACTCGCTCCTCACTAGTACCCGTGATAACTCTCTCCTCACTATTACTCGTGGTATCTCTTAGTGTATTCTCCTACTTGTAACTCTTCCTCACTTACTCGTGGTGGCTCTTCCTCACTATTACTCGTGAACTCGCTCCGCTAGTACTCGTGATAACTCTCTCCTCACTATTACTTTGTGTACTATCTCCCTCCTCACTAGTACTGGTGATAACTCTCTCCTCACTAGTACTTTGGTAACTCTCCTCCTCACTATTACTCGTGGTAACTCTTCCTCACTATTACTTGGTGGTAACTCTTTCCTCACTAGTACTTCGTGGTAACTCTCTCCCTTCACTAGTACTCGTGGTAACTCTCCTCACTCTAACTCTCCTATACTTGGTAACTCTCTCCTCACTAGTACTCGTGGTAACTCTCTCCTCACTAGTACTTGTGTAACTCTCTCTCACTATTACTCGGGGGGTGGAAGCTAACTCTCTCACTAGTATGGCCTCGTGCGTAATCTCTCCTCACTATTACTTGTGGTAACTCGCTCCTCACTAGTACTCGTGGTAACTCTCTCCTCACTAGTACTGTGGTAACTCTTCCTCACTAGTACTGTGATAATCCTCTCACATATTACCCGTGGTAACTCTCTCCTCACTAGTACTCGTGGTAACTCTCTCCTCACTATTACTTGTGGTAACTCTCTCCTCACTAGTACTCGTGATAACTCTCTCCTCACTATTACTCGTGGTAACTCTCTCCTCACTAGTACTCGTGATAACTCTCTCCTCACTAGTACTCGTGGTAACTCTCTCCTCACTAGTACTGTGGTAACTCTCTCCTCACTATTACTCGGGTAACTTCTCTCCTCACTAGTACTCGTGATAACTCTCTCCTCTACTTTTTGGTAACTTTCCTCACTATTTGTAACTCTCCTCACTAGTACTTTAACTTCCTCCGTTGTGGTAACTCTCCTCACTATTACTCGTGGTAACTCTCTCTCACTATTACTCGTGGTAACTCTCTCGCTAATTGCTCGTGGTAGACTCTCCTCTCACTAGTACTGTGGTAACTCTCTCTCACTAGTTAGTTGTGATAACTCTCTCCTCACTATTAGTATCGTGGTAACTCTCCTCACTAGTACTCGTGGTAACTCTCCTCACTCTCTTTGATAACCTCTCCACTAGTCCGTGGTAACTCTCTCCTCACTATTGACCTCATTGGTAATCTCTCCTCACTAGTACTCGTTAGCTCGCTCCTCGCTGAGTGCCTGTGGTGAGGCTCTCCTCACGATTTGTGATAACTCTCTCCACTAGTTACGGTAGGTGGCTCTCCTCACTAGTACTGTGGTAACTCTCATCCTCACTAGTACTCGTGATAACCCTCCTCTCTGATTGCGGGTAACTCTCCCCCCCCGTGGTACTCGCTGTACTAGTGGTGGTCGAACCGCTGAGTCGTGATGGCTCTCTCCACGCGGGGAGCGGGTGCCGTCACGTCTCCTCACTGGTTTCGTGGTACTCTCTCCTCACTAGTACTCGTGAGTAACTCCTCACTAGTGCTCGTGATGGCTCTCTCCTCACTATTACTCGTGGTAACTCTCTCCTCACTAGTACTCGTGGTAACTCTCCTCACTAGTACTCGTGTAACTCTCCTCACTATTAGTCATTGGTAACTCTCTCCTCACTATTACTCGTGGTAACTCTCTCTCACTAGTACTCGTGGTGACTCTCTCACTATTACTGTGGTAACTCTCTCCTCACTATTACTGCGTGTAACTCTCTCCTCACTATTGTACTCCTCGCGCGTGAGTGATAACTCTCTCCTCTACTTGCTCGTGGTAAGCTCCTCGTTACTCGTGGTGCTCCCCTGGTACTCGTGTAACTCTCTCCTCACTGAGTGTCGTGATAGCTCTCTCCTCACTATTACTCGTGGGTCTCTCCTCACTATTGCTCGTGGTAACTCTCTCCTCACTATTACTTGTGGTAACTCTCCTCCCACTAGTATGTCGTGGTAACTCTCCTCACTAGTTCGTGTGGTAACTCTCTCCTCCACTAGTGGTCCCTGGCAAGTGTGGCTCTCTCTACCAGTGGATGAAGCCTCGCTGTCCGGTGAAGCTCTCTCCTGTGGAGCCTCTCCCCACTAGGCCGTCTCTCTCACTATTAGCGGTCTCCTCACTGGGTACACCACGGGGGGGCCTCCCACACTGTGGCTCCAAGCCCCTCCGCGGTGCTCCTCCGGAGTCCACTCGTCACTCGGCTCTCTCCTCCACCGCACCCAGAGTAGCCCCTCCACGACTGGTGAGAGCTCTCTCCTCACTAGACTGTGGTAGCTTCTCCCAGTAGTGCCGTGGTAACTCTCTCCTCACTATTACTCGTGGTAACTCTCTCCTCACTATTACTCGTGGTAACTCTCTCCTCACTATTACTCGTGATAACTCTCCTCACTAGTGCTCAGGGTAGCTCTCCCCGTAGTACTCTAATTGTGGTAATCTCATATATTCCTTTTGCGCTGTACCGTGATGGCTTTCTCCCTCACTAGTACTCGTAGTAACTCTCTCCTACGCTTTCTCCTCTCCTCCTGGTGCTCGTGATAGCTCTCTCCTCACTGTACTGTCGTGGTAACTCTCTCCTCCACTATTACTCGTGGTAACTCTCCTCACTATTCTCGTGTTAACTCTCCTCACTATTACTCGTGGTAACTCTCTCCTCCGTGAGGGTCTCCTCACTAGCTTGTGGCTCTCTACTCGCTATTTCTCGTGGTAACTCTCTCCTCCACTATTACTCCAGTGGTAACTCTCTCCTCGCTAGTACTCGGTGGTAACTCTCTCCTCACTATTACTGTGGTCGGCGCTCTCCCTCACTATTACTTGTGATAACTTCTCTCCCCTCACTAGTACTCGTGGTAACTCTCTCCTCACTATATTACTCGTGGTAACTCTCTCCTCACTATTACTCGTGATAACTCTCCTCACTATTACTCGTGGTAACTCTCTCCTCGCTATTACTCGTGATAACTCTCTCACTATTACTCGTGATAACTCTCTCCTCACTATTACTCGTGGTAACTCTCTCCTCACTATTACTTGTGGATAACTCTCCCTCCTCACACCTATTACTCACTGTGGTAACTCTCTCCCACTATTACTGTGGTAATCTCTCTTCACTATTACTCGTGGTAACTCTCCTCACTAGTACTCGTGATAACTCTCTCCTCCACTATTACTCGTGGTAACTCTCTCCTCCACTAGTACTCGTGGTAACTCTCTCCCTCACTAGTACTCGTGGTAACTCTCTCCTCACTAGTACTCGCTGTAACTTTCTCACTATTACTCGTGGTAACTCTCTCCTCACTAGTACCGTGATAACTCTCTCCTCTGGTCTCGTGGTAACTCTCTCACTATTACTCGTGGTAACTCTCTCCTCACTATTACTCGTGATAACTCTCTCCTCACTATGTTATTACTCGTGGTAACTCTCTCCTCACTATTACGTGATAATCTCTCTCCTCACTATTACTCGTGGTAACTCTCTCCTCACACCGTGTATTTCTCCAGTACTCGTGATAACTCTCTCCTCCTATTACTCGTGATAACTCTCTCCTCACTATACTCATGGTAACTCTCTCCTCACTAGTACCGTGGTAACTCTCTCCTCACTATTACTCGTGGATAACTCTCTCCTCACTATTACTCATGGTATTACTCGTGATAACTCTCTCCTCACTATTACTCGTGGTAACTCTCTCCTCACTAGTACTCGTGATAACTCTCTCCTCACTATTACTGTGATAACTCTCTCCTCACTATTACTCGTGATAACTCTCTCCTCACTGTTACTCAAGTTTTATTACTCGTGATAACTCTCTCCTCACTATTACTCGTGGTAACTCTCTCCTATGGTAACTCTCTCCCTCACTATTACTCGTGATAACTCTCTCCTCACTATTACTCACTCTCTCCTCACTATTACTCGTGGTAACTCTCTCCTCACTATTACTCGTGTAACCTCTCCCTCACTATTACTCGTGATAACTCTCTCCTCACTATTACTCGTGGTAACTCTCTCCCTCACTATTACTCGTGATAACTCTCTCCTCACTAACTCGTGGTAACTCTCTCCTCGCTATTACTCGTGGTAACTCTCCCTCACTAGTACTCGTGGTAACTCTCTCCTACTCTATGATAACTCTCTCCTCCACTATTACTCGTGGTAACTCTCTCCTCACTATTACTCGTGATAACTCTCTCTCACTATTACTCGTGGTAACTCTCTCCTCACTATTACTGTGGTCCTCCTCACTGTGCTGTGATAACTCTCTCTCACTATTACTCGTGGAACTCCTATTCTCGTGGTAACTTCTCTCCTAGTCACTCGTGATAACTCTCTCCTCACTATTACTCGTGGTAACTCTCTCCTCACTATTACTCGTGATAACTCTCTCCTCACTATTACTCGTGATAACTCTCTCCTCACTATTACTCGTGATAACTCTCTCCTCACTATTACTCGTGTTAACTCTCTCCTCGCTATTACTCGTGATAACTCTCTCCTCACTAGTACTCGTGATAACTCTCTCCTCACTAGTACTCGTGATAACTCTCTCCTCACTAGTACTCGTGATAACTCTCTCCTCACTATTACTCGTGATAACTCTCTCCTCACTATTACTCGTGGTAACTCTCTCCTCACTATTACTCGTGATAACTCTCTCCTCACTATTACTCGTGATAACTCTCTCCTCGCTATTACTCGTGATAACTCTCTCCTCACTAGTACTCGTGATAACTCTCTCCTCACTAGTACTCGTGATAACTCTCTCCTCACTAGTACTCGAGTTATTACTCGTGATAACTCTCTCCTCACTATTACTCGTGATAACTCTCTCCTCACTATTACTCGAGTTATTACTCGTGATAACTCTCTCCTCACTATTACTCGTGATAACTCTCTCCTCACTATTACTCGAGTTATTACTCGTGATAACTCTCTCCTCACTATTACTCGTGATAACTCTCTCCTCACTATTACTCGAGTACTCGTGATAACTCTCTCCTCACTATTACTCGTGATAACTCTCTCCTCACTATTACCGTGCTCTTATTACTCGTGATAACTCTCTCCTCACTATTACTCGTGATAACTCTCTCCTCACTATTACTCGAGTTATTACTCGTGATAACTCTCTCCTCACTATTACTCGTGATAACTCTCTCCTCACTATTACTCGTGATAACTCTCTCCTCACTATTACTCGTGATAACTCTCTCCTCACTAGTACTCGTGATAACTCTCTCCTCACTATTACTCGAGTTATTACTCGTGATAACTCTCTCCTCACTATTACTCGTGATAACTCTCTCCTCACTATTACTCAAGTTATTACTCGTGATAACTCTCTCCTCACTATTACTCGTGTTATTACTCGTGATAACTCTCTCCTCACTATTACTCGTGATAACTCTCTCCTCACTAGTACTCGTGGTAACTCTCTCCTCGCTATTACTCGTGATAACTCTCTCCTCACTAGTACTCGTGATAACTCTCTCCTCACTATTACTCGTGATAACTCTCTCCTCACTATTACTCGTGGTAACTCTCTCCTCCTATCTCGTGATAACTCTCTCCTCACTAGTACTCGTGATAACTCTCTCCTCACTATTACTCGAGTTATTACTCGTGATAACTCTCTCCTCACTATTACTCGTGATAACTCTCTCCCTACTCACTATTACTCGTGATAACTCTCTCCTCACTATTACGTATTACTCGTGATAACTCTCTCCTCACTATTACTCGTGATAACTCTCTCCTCACTATTACTCAAGTTAGTTACTCGTGATAACTCTCTCCTCACTATTACTGCAGTGGTAACTCTCTCCTCGCTATTACTCGGTGATAACTCTCCTCCTCAGTAGTACTGTGGATAACTCTCTCCTCACTATTACTCGTGATAACTCTCTCCTCACTATTACTCTGTGGATAACTCTCTCCTCACTATTACTCGTGATAACTCTCTCCTCACTATTACTCGATCTGTGGATAACTCTCTCCTCACTATTACTCGTGATAACTCTCTCCTCACTATTACTCGAGTTATTACTCGTGATAACTCTCTCCTCACTATTACTCGTGATAACTCTCTCCTCACTATTACTCAGCTATTCGTGATAACTCTCTCCTCACTATTACTCGTGGTAACTCTCTCCTCACTATTACTCGTGATAACTCTCTCCTCACTAGTACTCGTGATAACTCTCTCCTCACTATTACTGTATTACTGTGATAACTCTCTCCTCACTATTACTTGTGGTAACTCTCTCCTCACTATTACTCGTGATAACTCTCTCCTCACTAGTACTCGTGATAACTCTCTCCTCACTAGTACTCGGTGATAACTCCTCTCCTCACTATTACTCGTGGTAACTCTCTCCTCACTATTACTCGTGATAACTCTCTCCACACTATTACTCGTGATAACTCTCTCCTCACTATTACTCGTGATAACTCTCTCCTCACTATTACTCGTGATAACTCTCTCCTCACTAGTACTCGTGATAACTCTCTCCTCACTATTACTCGTGGATAACTCTCTCCTCACTATTACTCGTGATAACTCTCTCCTCACTAGTACTCGTGGATAACTCTCTCCTCACTATTACTCGTGATAACTCTCTCCTCACTATTACTCGTGATAACTCTCTCCTCACTATTACTCGTGATAACTCTCTCCTCACTATTACTCGTGGTAACTCTCTCCTCACTAGTACTCGTGGTAACTCTCTCCTCACTAGTACTCGTGATAACTCTCTCCTCACTATTACTCGTGGTAACTCTCTCCTCACTAGTACTCGTGATAACTCTCTCCTCACAAGTACTCGTGATAACTCTCTCCTCACTATCACTCGTGGTAACTCTCTCCTCACTAGTACTCGTGGTAACTCGCTCCTCGCTAGTACTCGTGATAACTCTCTCCTCACTATTACTCGTGGTAACTCGCTCCTCGCTAGTACTCGTGGTAACTCGCTCCTTGCTAGTACTCATGATAACTCTCTCCTCACTATTACTCGTGGTAACTCTCTCCTCACTAGTACTTGTGATAACTCTCTCCTCACTGCGGGATAGTACCTGTGGTCTCTCCTCACTATTACTCGTGGTAACTCTCTCCTCACTAGTACTCGTGGTAACTCTCTCCTCACTAGTACTCGTGATAACTCTCCCTTTGATAACTCGCTCCTCACTAGTACTCGTGATAACTCTCTCCTCACTATTACTCGTGGTAACTCTCTCCTCACTAGTACTCGTGATAACTCTCTCCTCACTAGTACTCGTGATAACTCTCTCCTCACTATTACTCGTGGTAACTCTCTCCTCCTCTCCTCACTATTACTCGTGATAACTCTCTCCCTCACTATTACTCGGGGTGGTAACTGCTCTCCTCACTAGTACTCGTGATAACTCTCTCCTCACTAGTACTCGTGATAACTCTCTCCTCACTATTACTCGTGATAACTCTCTCCTCACTATTACTCGTGGTAACTCTCTCCTCACTATTACTCGTGGTAACTCTCTCCTCACTAGTACTCGTGATAACTCTCTCCTCACTAGTACTCTTGATAATTCCCTCCTCACTATTACTCGTGGTAACTCTCTCCTGACTATTATTCATGGTAACTCTCTCCTCACTAGTACTCGTGGTAACTCTCTCCTCACTATTACTCGTGATAACTCTCTCCTCACTATTACTCGTGGTAACTCTCTCCTCACTAGTACTCGTGATAACTCTCTCCTCACTAGTACTCGTGGTAACTCTCTCCTCACTATTACTCGTGGTAACTCTCTCCTCACTATTACTCGTGGTAACTTCTCTCTCTCACTATTACTCGTGGTAACTCTCTCCTCACTATTACTCGTGGTAACTCTCTCCTCACTATTACTCGTGGTAACTCTCTCCTCACTATTACTCGTGGTAACTGTCTCCTCACTAGTACCCGTGATAACTCTCTCCTCACTATTACTCGTGGTAACTCTCTCCTCACTAGTACTCGTGGTAACTCTCTCCTCACTATTACTCGTGGTAACTCTCTCCTCACTATTACTCGTGATAACTCTCTCTCACTTACTTAGTAACTCTCTCCTCACTATTACTCGTGGTAACTCTCTCCTCACTATTACTCGTGGTAACTCTCTCCTCACTATTACTCGTGGTAACTCTCTCCTCACTATTACTCGTGGTAACTCTCTCCTCACTATTACTCGTGGTAACTCTCTCCTCACTAGTACTCGTGGTAACTCTCTCCTCACTATTACTCGTGGTAACTCTCTCCTCACTATTACTCGTGGTAACTCTCTCCTCACTATTACTCGTGGTAACTCTCTCCTCACTATTACTCGTGATAACTCTCTCCTCACTAGTACTCGTGGTAACTCTCTCCTCACTATTACTCGTGGTAACTCTCTCCTCACTATTACTCGTGGTAACTCTCTCCTCACTATTACTCGTGGTAACTCTCTCCTCACTATTACTCGTGGTAACTCTCTCCTCACTAGTACTCGTGGTAACTCTCTCCTCACTAGTACCCGTGATAACTCTCTCCTCACTATTACTCATGGTAACTCTCTCCTCACTATTACTCGTGGTAACTCTCTCCTCGCAAGTATATTGAATAAACTGGTAGATTGTTGAATGAAAAAATTGATTTGTGGTAAAACAATTGAAGGATAAAAAAAAAACAAAAGTAGAAAATTAAAATGGATGTAAGATTTAGGAATAGGAGGATGTTAAGAAAAAGAAAGAATGGAGGGATGAATAAACTGGTGCATCAGATGTAGGTGAAAGGAAAAGTGTCGAGGCAGAAAGAAGTGAAGGAAAGAATAAAAGAAAGAAAACAACAAAGTATGGATGGATGGACAGAATGAAACAAGCAGGAATGGAGGATAAACATTGGAAAGAATGGAACAGTAGTTAGAGGAAGGGAGGAGTCCACGGGTCGGGGCCAGAGTTTCTGCTAAACTTCTGTTAACGTTGTGATGTGTTTGTGTTTAATCCGTGAAACGACAAACACGAGAGAAGAAGAAGTTTCATGAAATATTCATTGTTTTTAATTCACTCAATAATTCAAAGGTTGTTTCTATGGAGCCCACGTTTCACAGACGCACAACTGTGACTACACAACTGTGACGACACAACTGTGACGACACAACTGTGACAACACAACTGTGACGACACAACTGTGACTACACAGCTGTGACTACACAACTGTGACGACACAACTGTGACTACACAACTTTGACTATAGAACTCTAACGACACATCTGTGACTACACAATTTTGACAACACAACTGTGACTACACATCTGTGACTACACAAGTTTGACAACACAAGTCCCAAGATCAGTCATTTAGCTTTTCTACCAATAAAAGCAAACATTGCTTTTATCTAAAATCACCTTTGAACAGTGATTGTTGTTACGTAAACATGCGATCATTGTGGCACCACAGGAGGGAACATGCTGAGAGGGGGTGGGGGGGCTGAACAATTCTATTCTCAAGTCACCTTGAGTGGAGAGTTTTGTTTGTGTGTTTTTAAATACATGTAGTAGGCTGGTTTTGCTGTGAGTGTGTATTGGATCATAGTGTGTGTGTTGCTATTTGCTTGGAAGTGTGTGTAATGTCATTTGTGTTTTGGTGAGTAATAATTGATGTGTGTGTGTGTTTCAGTGGGTCTTGAAATGTTTTGTGTTGTGTACTTGAGGAGGTTGTGTCCAGTGTTATAATTTCTGTGTTTTATGTGTGTGTGCCTTAAATGTGTCTTTTCGTTTCGGGTCATGGCACAATTTTAGAATTGTGCGACACTGGAAAGATAACGACTCATGAACCATCATCAGTCGTTCGTCAGTCGTTCGTCAGTCGTTCGTCAGTCGTTCGTCAGTCGTTCGTCAGTCGTTCGTCAGTCGTTCGTCAGTCGTTCGTCAGTCGTTCGTCAGTCGTTCGTCAGTCGTTCGTCAGTCGCTTCGTCAGTCGTCAGTCGTTCGTCAGTGGATTCGTCAGTCGTTCGTCAGTCGTTCGTCAGTGGCTCGCCAGTCGTTCGTCAGTCGTTCGTCAGTCGGATTCGTCAGTCGTTCGTCAGTCGTTCGTCAGGTGGCTTCGGTCAGTCGTTCGTCAGGTCGTAGTCAGTCGCCAGTCGTCGTTCGTCAGTCGTTCGTCAGTCGTTCGTCAGTCGTTCATCAGTCGTTAAAGATGATCAGGGTAATGTAGCGACGATAACTCTCTGAGTGGGAGGGTGTCACGTGCGCAGCCGAGCGCACTGGGTTAGCGTCGACGATTGATTCTGGCTCGTCACGTCGCAGCTCAACGACTCAGGTAATGGAAGATCTCAATATTCATCTCACAGTCGTTAGCGTTGTTTACAGGTGGACTCACCTGAGAGATGGTTCCGGAGAGAGAGTCGAGAAAAGGGAAACGAGCCGTTTGTGCAAATGATTTCTTCTCCGTGGAAACATTTCCGGCTCATTAGCGTCTGAAAAATATTTATCTGAGCAGCAACGACTCCAGCGTCAGCTTCTCATGAGCCGACCTTCAAAACAGCACATCTTGACTTTAACCGGTGGACGTGAGAAAGTTCACCTACCGTCGCATCGGTTCATCACTGAGGACCGTCCTCCTCGTCCTCCTCGTCCTCCTCGTCCTCCTCGTCCTCCTCGTCCTCCTCATCCTCCTCATCCTCCTCATCCTCCTCGTCGCTGTCCTCATCTAACTCATGGTTGACGCCTCGACTCAGTGATGAAGCTTTGTGAAAAGGTTTCCTATTTTCAAACCAATAGGTTTCCGAGTGGCCTCTGAAAGTACACACAGAGCTTCATCAACCCAGTGACATGTTGGTGAAGCTTCATGAAACAGTGTCATGTTGTTCAGAGGTCAGTAGGTGGCACCTTCAAAAATGATGTTTCAGTAGAACACTTGTTCAAAACAAAGCATGAAGCTTCATGAACCAGTGTCATTATCTTCAGAGTCCACTAGATGGTAGTGATGTGTTGATGAAGCTTCATGAAACAGTGTCATTATCTTCAGAGTCCACTAGATGGTAGTGATGTGTTGATGAAGCTTCATGAAACAGTGTCATTATCTTCAGAGTCCACTAGATGGTAGTGATGTGTTGATGAAGCTTCATGAAACAGTGTCATTATCTTCAGAGTCCACTAGATGGTAGTGATGTGTTGATGAAGCTTCATGAAACAGTGTCATTATCTTCAGAGTCCACTAGATGGTAGTGATGTGTCGATGAACCTTCATGAAACAGTTTCATTATCTTCAGAGTCCACTCGATGGTAGTGATGTTTTGATGAAGCTTCATGAAACAGTGTCATTATCCTCAGAGTCCACTAGATGGTAGTGATGTGTTGATGAAGCTTCATGAAACAGTGTCATTATCTTCAGAGTCCACTAGATGGTAGTGATGTGTCGATGAAGCTTCATGAAACAGTGTCATTATCTTCAGAGTCCACTAAATGGTAGTGATGTGTTAATGAAGCTTCATGAAACAGTGTCATTATCTTCAGAGTCCACTAGATGGTAGTGATGTGTCGATGAAGCTTCATGAAACAGTGTCATTATCTTCAGAGTCCACTAAATGGTAGTGATGTGTAGATGAAGCTTCATGAAACAGTGTCATTATCTTCAGAGTCCACTAGATGGTAGTGATGTGTCGATGAAGCTTCATGAAACAGTGTCATTATCTTCAGAGTCCACTAGATGGTAGTGACGTGTTGATGAAGCTTCATGAAACAGTGTCATTATCTTCAGAGTCCACTAGATGGTAGTGATGTGTTGATGAAGCTTCATGAAACAGTGTCATTATCTTCAGAGTCCACTAGATGGTAGTGACGTGTTGATGAAGCTTCATGAAACAGTGTCATTATCTTCAGAGTCCACTAGATGGTAGTGGCGTGTAGATGAAGCTTTGTGAAACAGTGTCATTATCTTCAGAGTCCACTAGATGGTAGTGTTGTGTTGATGAAGCTTCATGAAACAGTGTCATTATCTCCAGAGTCCACTAGATGGTAGTGACGTGTAGATGAAACTTCATGAAACAGTGTCATTATCTTCAGAGTCCACCAGATGGCGTCTTTGCACTACTTTGTTTTGAACAAGTGTTCTAATGAAACATCATTTTTAAAGCCATGGCGCCACCTACTGACCTGTGACACTGTTTCATGAAGCTTCACCAACACCTCAATAATCTCGAGGAAGTGTTTCAAGAAGACTCAACGTTTAGTCCTCGGATAACAAGCATTCATGGAGCTTCAGGATGAACCAGAGAGAAGATCCAGAACCAAGAAGGTCCAGACCTGGAGAAGATCTTGTATCACAGTTAAGAAGTCGTAGTTAAAGGTTAACGATGAGTTCAAGATGATATTTAATAGTTGAAAGATTTACCAACGTGGCAAGAATCCTTTCTAAGAACCAGAATAATGTGTTTTTATCAACGCATTAAATAACTGAGTGACACGTGTGAACACGTTAAGACCAGGAGATCTTTATAAACATGTTATAGTCATGTGACCAACAATGATGTCACCTCTGAGTTGAGACAAGGATTGAAAGTAGGTAAGTAAGTAAGTAATATTTATTTATATAGCGCTTTTCGAGAGCGCGCGAACAAGGCCCAGAAAACAAAAAAAAAACACAAAAAAAAAAAATTTTATAAAAAAAAAAAAAATAAAAAAAAAAAAGGAGCGGGGGAAAAAAGGAAAAAAGGGGAAAACAAAAAAAAATGGGTTTTGTGGTGTTTTTTTTGGGAGTAGATCATCAAACACAGATGTTTCTTGAAGGAGTCAGTAGATCATCAAACACAGATGTTTCTTGAAGGAGTCAGTAGATCATCAAACACAGATGTTTCTTGAAGGAGTCAGTAGATCATCAAACACAGATGTTTCTTAAAGGAGTCAGTAGATCATCAAACACAGATGTTTCTTGAAGGAGTCAGTAGATCATCAAACACAGATGTTTCTTGAAGGAGTCAGTAGATCATCAAACGCAGATGTTTCTTGATGGAGTCAGTAGATCATCAAACACAGATGTTTCTTAAAGGAGTCAGTAGATCATCAAACACAGATGTTTCTTAAAGGAGTCAGTAGATCATCAAGAGCAGAGAGAGAGAAGATTGTTCCAAAGCTTAGGAGCAACAGCCTGAAAAGATTTCTCTCCTCTGGTCCTGAGCCGTGTGCGTGGAACCATAAGTAGATTCTGATCCACAGACCTCAGAGCCCGAGCTGGGGTGTAAGGCTGGATCAGATCAGTGATGTAAGGAGGAGCCTGACCATGAATAGATCTGAAAGTAAGAACCAGAATTTTAAAGTTGATCCAAAAAGAAACGTGAAGCCAGTGAAGAGTTTGAAGGAGAAATGTGAGTTCTTCTACTAGAGCGGCTCAGAGTTCTGAATCAACTGCAGGCGAGACGATCCTTCTTGTTAAGACATGAAAACAAACTGTTACAATAGTCCAGACGAGAAGAAACAAACACATGGATTATAAGATCCAGATCATGTTGTGACAACATTTTCCTAAGTTTAGAGATTTTTCTCAGTTGAAGGAAACAGTTTCTGGTCAGTTTTCTTCAGTGATGAACAAGAGACATGTCTTTATCAAATACAACACCCAGGTTTCTCAGGCTCAGTTTGACAGACTGACATAAGTCACTCAAGTACTGACTCAACCCTGGAACCTTATCATCAACAATCACCAGAGTTTCAGTTTTGTCCACATTTAGCTTCAAAGTGTTTTCACTCATTGTTTGATTTCTAGCAACAATTGACTAAGTTCAGCCTCTGGAGCTCAGTTGGATCAACAGAGCAGTAGAGCTGGATGTCATCAGCAAAAATGTGATAAGAAACATCTGGAAATCTCTGAATGATTTTACCAAGGGGAATCAAGTACAGCAAAAACAATAAAGGACCCAGAACAGAACCTTGAGGGACTCCACACAACAGATCTGCCGATTCAGACCTCATTTGATTGGCAGATACACTAAAACTGCGCCCAGAAAGGTAAGATGAGAACCATTCTAACACAGACCCAGACAGTCTTCATCCCTCAGTCTTCTCAGCAGGATCTGGTGATCAACTGTGTCAAAGGCTGAGGACAGATCCAAGAGCACCAGAACAGTGAATTTACCCGAGTCAGCCGACATCATGATGTCACTGGACACTTTCAATAAAGCTGTCTCCGTAGATGTTTACGGAAGCCAGACTGAAACTTCTCATGGATGTCGCTCTGATCCAGGAACAAAGACAGCTGCTCAGACACCACCTTCTCCAAGATCTTGGACAAGAAAGGCAGCTTAGAAATAGGCCTGAAATTACTGAGGTCAGTTGGGTCTAAGCCTGGCTTTTTGAGCAAAGGCTCCACAATGGCATGTTTAAATGCATTGGGAAAAACCCCTGTGGAAAGGGAGAGGTTCACCATATTGGTAACCCAGGGGCCAATTACATCAAATACTTTGATAAAAAGCCTACAAGGAAGGACGTCATCTGAGCAAGAGGATGGTTTCATCTTGTTCACTAGTGCTGAAATTCACCCAAAGATACAGCAGTGAAGGAGGACCAAGAGGAGGAGACGGGCTCAGAGACAGTAGGGGTTCCAAACAAAGGGGGAGAGATTTTCTTTTTGATCAATTTAATTTTGTCAATGAAAAATCTCAACAATCATTGCTGTCAGCTTCACAGAAGACCGGCGTGATTTGAGGAGCAGGAGACACGAGAGAATTAATCGTGTCAAACAAAACTTTGGGGTTTTTCCTATTTGCTGCTACCAGTTTTCTGATGTAATCAGATCTAGCAGTTTCTACCATCTCATTGTAAGAAGTCAACAGATCCCTGAGGTGAAGTCTGTGCACCTCAAGTTTAGTAGACTTCCAGAGACGCTCAGTCTTTCCACAAAGTCTCTTCAGACTCAGGAGATCTTCAAAGTATCTAAATGTTTCTGTTCTTCATCATGAATTGTTTCTTTAAATACTTGTAACATAAGGAACTAAACTAGAAACATGATGACATGTCTTTTGATATCAACTCATTTTTGCACTTGTCACGTATAAATGATTCATAAAGTTTACGAAGATCTAATCACATGCTTACATTTTATTTTCTGGTTGATGAGTTTTCAAAGGAGTCTGCCCCCGGTGGCCGCTCGTCACAACTGCGTCGTCACCTTGAAGCGGAAACATCGTGAACATCTGGATCGAGTGTGTCGTTGACGCGCCGTCGTCACGGAGACAGAAGAGAGAGATAAATAATAAAGGGCATCAAAGCGCTTGACTCTGGTGGTTCTGGTTCTGGAGGCTGGTCCCGGCGGACCCTCTGATCCTCGGCTCTGATGAGCGGTTCTGACGCCGTCTTTGAAGCTCCTCGGCGACGCCGCCTCAGATGTTGGCGACCTCCACCGTCGAGGAGATGAAAGCGTCTTTGTTGAACTTCTTCACAACAACCTTCAGGTCCTGGTTCACCGTGAGGCGGCGCTGAAGAGGATGAAGACCCTCACGGACCGGGTCCTTTCGACTGACCTCTCTGGGAAGGTTTTAGGGCGGAGGTCAAAGGTCATCTCCATCAGTACTGCTTAAGAATGATTACTTAAGAATTACTAGTTGATAATAACTAGTTAAGAATTACTATTTAAGAATTTCTAGCATCAGTAGAAAACCATGTTTATTGTTTAATATTTTAATAATTTAACAAATGAAACATTTAGTTGAAGAAAAGCTCTTAAAATAACTTGATTTACTTTCAATCAGTTTATGAAACACAAACAAACACAACTATTACATCATTGATGGTATAAATGTATGTAAAATATATTTTATTTTGAGTAGAATCTTTTATTATCACGATCGGTTTAATATCTGTAAATGTACTTTTATTTGAAAACAATTGTTGTTGTGTTTCGTGTGTTTCTTCTGTTAAAAGAATGACAAACAAACTATGAAACTATAAATCATGAATTTGTGTTTGTTTGTGTTCAATTACTGTTGTTTTAACTGAACAATTGACTTGTAAACTCTTTTATTATTGTGTGTTCTTTAATTAAATATAAAATCACACGGTTTATATTGTGAGTAATAAAGTGTGTGTGTGTTGTGTACTTGAGGAGGTTGTGTCATGTGTTGTTACTTGTGTGTGTTGTGTGTCCCTTCTGTGTCTTGCTGCTGCTCCGGTGAGTCCGTGGATATGTCCCGGGGCCTCCTCCCATCAGCCTGAACCGAGATTTCTCCTACGGTCCCTGAACGCAACACAGGCCTCAGATGTTTGTGTCACATCTTCTGTTGAGGAACAAATCACAGCGTTTAGTCTTCGCGCGACGACGGAACACTTTTGTCCGAGTCAGTTGGAATCGGATCAGGATGAAAGATTCATTCTTCTGGAGGTGGACGAGCAACATCTGGGCTCCAGCAGTGGAGAAGAAACATCCTGCAGAAACATCTAGGATCATGAAATATTGAAGCTCAACACGTCAGACAAGCTTTCAACCCTCGCTTGAATATTTCATCCATTTTAGGTTCGTGTTCGTTGGAATCATTGATCTGGAAACTGAAGGAACCTTCGCTTAAGTCCGGCTTCAACGTCAGTCTTGAAGGAACAACATGTTCATCTCCAGAGGGATAAACTAAGAATGACTAGTTAAGAAATACTACTTAAGAATTACTACATAAGAATTACTAGTTAAGAAATACTAGTTAAGAATTACTACATAAAAATGATTACATAAGAATTACTAGTTAAGAATAACTACTTAAGAATTACTACTCGAGAATTACTAGTTAAGAATTACTAGTTAAGAATTACTACTTTAGAATTAGTAGTTAGGAATTACTAGTTAAGAATCACTACTTAAGAATGACTAAGAATGACTAGTTAAGAATGACTACTTAAGAATACTAGTTAAGAAATACTAGTTAAGAATGACTAGTTTAGAATTACTACATAAGAATTACTAGTTAAGAATTACTAGTTAAGAATTAGTAGTTAAGAATTACTAGTTAAGAATCACTACTTAAGAATGACTAAGAATGACTAGTTAAGAATGACTACTTAAGAATGACTACTTAAGAATGACTACTTAAGAATTACTACTTAAGAATGACTAGTTAAGAATGACTAGTTAAGAATGACTACTTAAGAATTACTAGTAAAGAATGACTAGTTAAGAATGACTAGTTAAGAATTACTACTTAAGAATTACTAGTTAAGAATCACTACTTAAGAATGACTAAGAATGACTAGTAAAGAATGACAAGTTAAGAATGACTACTTAAGAATGACTAGTTAAGAATGACTACTTAAGAATGACTACTTAAGAATGACTAGTTAAGAATGACTAGTTAAGAATTACTACTTAAGAATTACTAGTTAAGAATCACTACTTAAGAATGACTAAGAATGACTAGTAAAGAATGACTACTTAAAATTTCCTCTTTTTGATTTCCCCCCCCCTTTTTCCCCTTTTCTTTTTCTCCTTCCTTTTTTTTTTTTTTTTTTTTTTTTTTTTTTTTTTTTTTTTTTTTTTTTTTTTTTTTTTTTTTTTTTTTTTTTTTTTTTTTTTTTTTTTTTTTTTTTTTTTTTTGTGAGGGGAAGAATGACTACTTAAGAATGACTACTTAAGAATGACTACTTAAGAATGACTACTTAAGAAAGACTACTTAAGAATTACTACTTAAGAATTACTACTTAAGAATCACTACTTAAGAATGACTAAGAATGACTAGTAAAGAATGACTAGTTAAGAATTACTACTTAAGAATTACTACTTAAGAATCACTACTTAAGAATGACTAGTTAAGAATTACTACTTAAGAATTACTACTTAAGAATCACTACTTAAGAATGACTAAGAATGACTAGTAAAGAATGACTACTTAAGAATTTACAAAAGACAAATATGTTCTTTCTTTATTTTTACTTGAACATTGTAAAACCTTTTATATTTTACATTTTTGAGACTGTATTTTGGAAATGTAGCGAAATAAAATACAAACTGGTTCTGAAAACTGCATGTTTTTCTGGAGATGAAATCTTGTTGACCCTAACCACACCCACTCTGCTGTGATTGGTCAAACATGGAAGTTTGTCACCGCACGTCATCAATGGTCTCCACCTCCAAGGGACTCGTTGTATAAACAAAGCGTGGTTACAGCTGGAGGAGGAGTGAAGCCATTATTACGTCATAATGGACTCTCGTAACCTCTCGTTCGTCCAGATTTCAGAGCAACTTTATAAAAGTAATACGTTTAAAACATGGTCATGATGAATAAATACTGCGTCTTGAAGAACATTCACTACGACACAAGGGATACCACAAACACAATTTTTTGTCAAAATAAATTCCCGAAGAAATGAAAATGATCTGTGGTTCTCGTCCAGACGCACAAAAGTTTCTTTCTCTTCACAAAGATGTTTTTATTGCCATCATGTTGTTGTTGTTGTCGTTGTTGTTGTTGTTGTTGTTGTTGTTGCTGTTGTTGTTGTTGTCATTGTTGTTGTCGTTGTTGTTGTTGTTGTTGTTGCTGTTGGTTGCTGTTGTTGTTGTTGTTGTCGTTGCTGTTGTTGTTGCTGTTGTTGTCGTTGTTGTTGCTGTTTTTGTTGTTGTTGTTGCTGTTGTTGTTGTCGTTGTTGTTGTTGTGGTTGTTGTTGTCGTTGCTGTTGTTGCTGTTGTTGTTGTTGTTGTCGTTGTTGTTGCTGTTTTTGTTGTTGTTGTCGTTGTTGTTGCTGTTGTTGTTGTCGTTGTTGTCGTTGCTGTTGTGGTTGTTGTGGTTGTTGTCGTTGCTGCTGTTGTTGTTGTTGTTGTTGCTGTTTTTGTTGTTGTTGTCGTTGTTGTTGCTGTTGTTGTTGTCGTTGTTGTCGTTGCTGTTGTTGTTGTTGTTGTTGTTGTTGTTGTTGTTGTTGTTGTTGTCGTTGTTGTTGTCGTTGCTGTTGTTGTTGTTGTCGTTGTTGTTGTTGTTGTTGTTGTTGTTGTCGTTGTCGTTGTTGTCGTCGTTGTTGTTGTTGTTGTCGTTGTTGTTGTTGTCGTTGTTGTTGTTGTTGTTGTTGTTGTTGTTGTTGTTGTTGTTGTTGTTGTTCGTTGTTGTTGTCGTTGTTGTCGTTGTTGTTGTTGTTGTGTTGTTGTCGTTGTTGTTGTTGTTGTTGTTGTTGTTGTTGTTGTTGTTGTGGTTGTTGTTGTTGTTGTTGTTGTCGTTGTTGTCGTTGTTGTCGTCGTTGTTGTTGTTGTTGTTGTTGTCGTTGTTGTTGTTGTCGTTGTTGTTGTTGTTGTCGTTGTTGTCGTCGTTGTTGTTGTTGTTGTTGTTGTTGTCGTTGTTGTTGTTGTCGTTGTTGTTGTTGTTGTTGACGTCGTCGTATGATTCAGACAAACATGATTCCATGGATGGAACCTTCACAGCAGAACATCCCGACAATAACCATTATCTTCATTGTCACTGAGTTATTGTTGCACAGACAGACTCTCACAATAGATTCCTGCGCCAGACGAGGCCGGGGTCACGAGGTCACGCAGCAGTCGGACACAGAACACCTGCTCAGGCCTCGTGAGCGGCTGCAGCTCAAGCTGATGTTTGTGACGGAAAGACAAGTTGAACAAGTCGACGACAAGAGACGTTTACAATGACATCTGGTCCTTGAAGGCATCGTCACATGGAGTCACTGACCTTTGTAAGGTATGTTGTTTATGTTGACCTTTGAGGAAGAAGATGTTGTTCATAGTTTGTGTTGTTGTTCATAGTTGTTGTGTTTATAGTTGTTGTTGTTAAGTTGTTGTCAACTTTAAAATTCTGGTTCTTACTTTCAGATCTATTCATGGTCAGGCTCCTCCTTACATCACTGATCTGATCCAGCCTTACACCCCAGCTCGGGCTCTGAGGTCTGTGGATCAGAATCTACTTATGGTTCCACCCGTAGCTTGACTCAGGTTCAGAGGAGAGAAATCCTTCCAGGCTGTTGCTCCTAAGCTTTGGAACGATCTTCTCTCTCTTTGCTCTTGATGATCTACTGACTCCTTCAAGAAACATGTGTGTTTGATGATCTACTGACTCCTTCAAGAAACATCTGTGTTTGATGATCTACTGACTCCTTCAAGAAACATCTGTGTTTGATGATCTACTGACTCCTTCAAGAAACATCT
>JACEEU010000721.1:34547912-34627912 GCA_016630915.1 Callionymus lyra | reverse complement strand
ATGTGTTTGTGAGTCTGTGCTGCTGTTTGTGTTGTTGTGATGTGTTTGTGAGTCTGTGCTGCTGTTTGTGTTGTTTTGATGTGTTTGTGAGTCTGTGCTGCTGTTTGTGTTGTTTTGATGTGGTTGTGAGTCCGTGCTGCTGTTTTTGTTGTTGTGATGTGTTTGTGTGTCTGTGCTGCTGTTTGTGTTGTGATGTGGTTGTGAGTCTGTGCTGCTGTTTGTGTTGCTTGATGTGGTTGTGAGTCTGTGCTGCTGTTTGTGTTGTTTTGATGTGGTTGTGAGTCTGTGCTGCTGTTTGTGTTGCTTGATGGTGTTGTGAGTCTGTGCTGCTATTTGTGTTGCTTGATGGTGTTGTGAGTCTGTGCTGCTGTTTGTGTTGCTTGATGTGGTTGTGAGTCTGTGCTGCTGTTTGTGTTGCTTGTGATGTGTTTGTGAGTCTGTGCTGCTGTTTGTGTTGTTGTGATGTGTTTGTGAGTCTGTGCTGCTGTTTGTGTTGTTGTGATGTGTTTGTGAGTCTGTGCTGCTGTTTGTGTTGTTTTGATGTGGTTGTGAGTCTGTGCTACTGTTTGTGTTGTTGTGATGTGTTTGTGAGTCTGTGCTGCTATTTGTGTTGCTTGATGGTGTTGTGAGTCTGTGCTGCTATTTGTGTTGCTTGATGGTGTTGTGAGTCTGTGCTGCTGTTTGTGTTGCTTGATGTGGTTGTGAGTCTGTGCTGCTGTTTGTGTTGTTTTGATGTGGTTGTGAGTCTGTGCTGCTGTTGTGTTGTGATGTGTTTGAGTCTGTGCTTGTGAGTCTGTGCTGCTGTTTGTGTTGTTTTGATGTGTTTGTGAGTCTGTGCTGCTGTTTGTGTTGTTTTGATGTGTTTGTGAGTCTCTGCTGCTGTTTGTGTTGTTTTGATTGATGTTTGTGAGTCCGTGCTGTTTGTGTTGTTTTGATGTGTTTGTGAGTCTGTGCTGCTGTTTGTGTTGTTTTGATGTGGTTGTGAGTCTGCCTGCTACTGGGTAGCTTGTGTGGGCTTTTGATGTGGTTGTGAGTCTGTGCTGCAGTTTGTGTTGTTTTGGTGTGGTTGTGAGTCCGTTCTGCTGTTTGTGTTGTTGTGATGTGGTTGTGACTGTTTGTGTTGTTGTGATGTGGTTGTGTGTCTGTGCTACTGTTTGTGCTGTTGTGATGTGTTTGTGAGTCTGTGCTGCTGTTTGTGTTGTGATGTTTTTGTGTGTCTGTGCTTCTGTTTGTGTTGTTATGTGTTTGTGAGTCTGTGCTGCTGTTTGTGTTGTTTTGATGTGGTTGTTAGTCTGTGCTGTTGTTTGTGTTGTGATGTGTTTGTGTGTCTGTGCTGTAGTTTGTGTTGTGATGTGGTTGTGAGTCCGTTCTGCCGTTTGTGTTGTTGTGATGTGTGTGTGACTCTTCGTGATCACAGTTTCACGCAGTGATAAACACAAGTACACACTGAGGTGTAAACTATCGACTCGAGCTTTAATTGTGTTGACTTTGTTGTCGAGTCTTTGTGTGTCGATCATCTTGTGTGCGAGGCTTCCAGGTGAGCCGAGGGTCGATCATTATGGGCTGGATCTAAAGAAGCTAAAGACGCCTGACACACAACACAACACAACACAACACAACACAACACAACACAACACAACACAACACAACACAACACAACACAACACAACACAACACAACACAACACAACACACACGAGTCATCGAGCCACGACTCAAGAGAGTCAATGGTTTGATAAAGTTTCAATAAACATTAAGATTCTCTGAGCGACAGACGCTCGTCTGTAAATACAAAACGGAATAATTACGGCGATAAAAACCTGTTGTTAGCGACTGTGACTCGAGACTCACTGGAGTCACATGATCCACCAGGACTTTGAAGTCCTCTTGGTACTCAGGGTTTCCTCTTGGTACTCAGGGTTTCTTCTTGGTACTCAGGGTTTCTTCTTGGTACTCAGGGTTTCTTCTTGGTACTCAGGGTTTTCTTCTTGGTACTCAGAGTTTCTTCTTGGTACTCAGGGTTTCTTCTTGGTACTCAGAGTTTCTTCTTGGTACTCAGGGTTTCTTCTTGGTACTCAGAGTTTCTTCTTGGTACTCAGGGTTTCTTCTTGGTACTCAGGGTTTTCTTCTTGGTACTCAGGGTTTCTTCTTGGTACTCAGGGTTTTCTTCTTGGTACTCAGGGTTTTCTTCTTGGTACTCAGGGTTTCTTCTTGGTACTCAGGGTTTCTTCTTGGTACTCAGGGTTTCCTCTTGGTACTCAGGGTTTCCTCTTGGTACTCAGGGTTTCCTCTTGGTACTCAGGGTTTCCTCTTGGTACTCAGGGTTTTCTTCTTGGTACTCAGGGTTTCCTCTTGGTACTCAGGGTTTTCTTCTTGGTACTCAGGGTTTCCTCTTGGTACTCAGGGTTTTCTTCTTGGTACTCAGGGTTTTCTTCTTGGTACTCAGGGTTTCCTCTTGGTACTCAGGGTTTTCCTCTTGGTACTCAGGGTTTTCTTCTTGGTACTCAGGGTTTCCTCTTGGTACTCAGGGTTTTCTTCTTGGTACTCAGGGTTTTTTTGGGTTTTTTTTTTTTTTTTTGTTTTTTTGTTTTTTTGTTTTGTGGGTTTTTGTTCAGGGTTTCTTCTTGGTACTCAGGGTTTCCTCTTGGTACTCAGGGTTTCCTCTTGGTACTCAGTGTTTTAGCGAAAACATTTTAACATCAACTGTCGTTTCACCAAAAAGAAAATATACTTTTATACAAAACATTTGATTTGAAACCGTGGAGGATAGAAATGATAGAAACTATACTTTATTTAGTTTTCTGTCAGTTTTAATAATTCAATATTTATTTGAATAAATCACAGTTCTCGTCTTCATAAAAAGAAAACTGTCCTTAAATATATGCAATTAAATAAAAATTAATATGACTGTTGAATAAAAAAAACACTGATTTGAAAGAAAACTACATTAAATATTTGACTTCTTCAACAATCCAGTGAAAAACACAGTTTTTCGGACGAATGTTGTCGTTTTTTAACGTCGTTGTAGAAAAACCCGGAGATTATTCGACGCTAACGTCTGTGTTTCTGTAATAATCCGGTGAATATTCCTGAGCGCCGTGATGGGATTATGTTCGACAGGTTCACAATCTGAGAGAGAATCTCTTTATGTTTGACCTTGAGCGTCACATGACACGAGTCACATGACACGAGCCACAGCGACGCCTCTCTTCGCCACTCAACCCCCCCCCGGGTGCCTGGCTCTCCGCACAGCCCCGGAGAACCTCCCCGGACGATTATATCCGCTAAGCTCGTGGAAACATCAGCGACGCACACAAGGTCGCGGCGCAGACGACCTCCTGCGGCGCCCGATCTGATCCCACCTGGAACAGTGGAGCCATGACGGCCCGTGGCTGCCGTTCCATTATTTATCCCAACAAACAGGATTCTTAGAACCCGGGCCTCGGAGGGAACTCTGTGGAGAACTATCTCCATCTCTGGACCCGTCGACGAGTCCTGCTCGCCACCAACGTCCAGAAGGTGATCGGATCTTCAACAGTAGCAGGAAGTTTGTCAGAACGTTGATCCCTTTCAAATGTTGACACTTTGAAGGTCGTGAAGCCAACAGTGCTGTTAGATTCAAATTATTATACACTATATGTATAGTTCATACTTAAATGAATACTAAAAGATCATCAAAATATAAAGTACAAGTTACTCGCTTGACTTAAGAGCTTAAACATTTGACGACACATTCACATAAACATTCCTCTCAGACTGATCCACTGGTTCAAGACAAGCTCGGATCAGAATTAGATACGACACCAGTTATTTAAAACATCTGTTTATCTGCAAATCACACCTTAGATCGTAGATCAAAGAACGAAGACACACCCGGGAAAGGGGGGATAAAAGACGGAAACCCCCGCCTGAGAACAGTTGAATGATTAGATTCAAGAAAACAAATCAGGATGTCTCTCTGCGGGGGATCGGGACACAGGGAACTTGAAAGGACCATTTGGCCGGAAAGGACTACCCCCTGGGCGGGAAATTTGTCTTAAATATAGCGATGTTTCTACAGATCGGGACCTTTTCTCCGGAACTATTGACCTGAACAGTCGTCGATCGATCGTGAAGCTTGTATTTTGTTTGACTTGAAGCGGCGAATAAACGACCCGTGACTCTGTCTTGTCCATCTTTCTCCACGACGCGAAGCATAAGACCCGGAAGTGACGTCGCGTCGGAGCGACGGAACGGACTCCGTGTTTTGATGGTTTTAGTGCAGAAGAGTTTGAAGGTGAACAAACACAAGTACGACAGTCAACACAATGTATTACGTCGTTAAACACAATTAATGCCACAATCAACACAAAATATAACGTGTCCGTCCAAAGAAGATGAAACAGCAAGGAGTCCAGAATCTCACTAATGTCCAGGAGACTAGGAAGAAAACCAGAGAATCTGACACGGATCAGAAACACAGACGTCCAAACAAAAGAGGATAATATTGAACGAGCGAACACTGAAGGACGTCGAGAACATGTTTGACATTTTTAAATATTGTTTCACGGTTTAATCATTTTCGAGGTCATAGCATGTGATCACACTCCCGCGTCTCCATGGTAACGTCTATTCAGGGGTCCTGATGGTCCAACCTCAAGAGGACCAATGTGGTCTTTGTCCGGGCCGTGGAACCCTCCACAGGATCCTCGGGGGTTCATGGGAGTTTACCCAACCAGTGCATACGAGTCCTGGATCTAGAGAAGCCACTGTGGGTCTCCTGTGGGGGGGGCTCCGGGGACATGGGGCGTCAGAGCTCCTGGTCTGCAGAGTCGGACTCGTTCCCAGTGAGGGTTGGACTCGGTCACGGTTCTGTTCCTTTAATGGTCAGATGTTCTGGACGCAGGTTCAGGTTCAGGTTGGGGTCACCTTTGACCTCGTCACACCGTGATCTTCAGCTCTCGCTGGAAAAGTTGTGAAGTGGCTGGGATGAGAATCAGCACCTCTGAATCAGAGTCCATGGTTCTCTAAGGCAAGGACATTCTCACGAGTGAGGGAAGTGATGTCAGATCGACGGGTGGACTGTGGATCTACCTCCGTACCCTGACCTCAAGGTCGCGGGTACAAGACGGATGAAGGGTGACGAGGTCATGTGACTGCGACTCGTCAGGTGAGGAGGTCATGTGACTGTGAGGAGGTCATGTGACTGTGAGGAGACCTTGACCTTCAGAGCTTTATCCCTTATGAAGGTCGCGGGGAGACTGGAGTCCATCCCAGTATCATAGGGCGAGAGGTAGGGGACACCCTGGACAGGAGGCCAGTCTGTCTCAGGACACACAAAGACAGACAACCATTCACACACACACTCATACCTACAGACAAGTTCTCAACCATCCAATCATGAGACACGTGGATCAGGATCAACTCTGAACTTTTTTTTTTTTTTTTTGGGATTTTTGGGGAAGAGAAAAAAAATCTATGTTAAAAAAATAGTAGATTTAAATTATTTTTTAATTATTCAATGAAAACCAATCTAACGATTGAATATAAAAAAGGATGAAAAAATGAATGAACAAGTTAATGAACAAATGAATGAATGAATAAATTAATAAATGAAAGAAGAAATGAATGAAGAAATGAATTAAGAAATGAAGAAATGAATGAATAAATTAATAAATGAATTAATTAATGAAAAAATGAATGAATAAATGAACAAATGAACAAATGAATGAATAAATTAATAAATGAATTAATGAAAAAATGAATGAATAAATGAACAAATGAATTAATAAATGAATTAATGAAAAAATGAATGAATAAATGAACAAATGAATGAATGAATTAATAAATGAATGAATTAATGAAAAAATGAATGAATAAACGAACAAATGAATGAATTAATGAAAAAATGAATGAATAAATGAACAAATGAATGAATGAATTAATAAATGAATGAATTAATGAAAAAATGAATGAATAAATGAACAAATGAATGAATGAATTAATAAATGAATGAATAAACGAACAAATAAATGAATGAATTCATGAAAAAATGAATGAATAAATGAACAAATGAATGAATTAATAAATGAATTAATTAATGAAAAAATGAATGAATAAATGAATGAATGAACAAATGAATGAATAAATGATTGAACAAGTGAATAAATGAATGAATAAATGATTGAACAAATTATTTTCTTGAATTGTCTTAATTAATGTCTGTTTAAGTTTGTAATTATTTTAAGTGTTTAATGTCTTTAATGTTTCACATCATGTGTCAGAGAGAACTACAGTTTATTTATGCTGTACGTGTTAATACTTGTGTATTTGACAATAAAAGAACTTCACTTAAATAAATAATTGAATGAATGAATAAATGATTGAACAAATGAATGATGAATGATTGAATGAATGAATAAATGAATGAATAAATGATTGAATGAATGTATGAAAGAATGAATAAATGATTGAATGAATGAATGAATAAATTATTGAATGAATGAATGAAAGAATGAATGAACAAATGAATAAATGATTGAATGTATGAATGAACAAATGAACAAATTAATGAACAAATGAATAAATTAATGATTGAATTAATGAATGAATAAATGATTAAATGAATGAATAAATGAATGAATAAATGAATGAAAGAATGAATGAACACATGAATAAATGATTGAATGAATAAATGAACAAATGAACAAATGAATGAACAAATGAATGAATAAATGATTGAATTAATGAACACATTAATGAATAAATGATTGAATTAATGAATAAATTAATGAATAAATGATTGAATTATGAATAAATAAATGAATCAATGATTGAATGAATGAATGAAAGAATGAATGAACAAATGAATGAACAAATGAATGAATAAATGAATGAATAAATGATTGATCAAATGAACAAATTTAAACCAATCTAACTAATGATGTCTATATAAACATGTTTATCTAAATTAAAAATATTGAATAATGTATTTGTCGCATCAGTGAACGTTTCTCACTGAGTTAACAGCGTCGACGGCGTATTAAAAGCCGAGCATGCTGGGAGCTCACACGGCGGCTCTGCTGGATCCCAGCGGATCATTTCAACTCCCCTGAAGACTCTGCTGGATCCCAGCGGATCATTTCAACTCCCCTGGATCCAGACTCTGCTGGATCCCAGATCATTTCAACTCCCTGAAGACTCTGCTGGATCCCAGCGGATCATTCCCTGAAGACTCAGCTGGATCCCAGCGGATCATTTTGGCTCCCCCCGGGTCTTTTTTTGTTTGGTTTTTCAACTCCCCTGAAGACTCTGCTGGATCCCAGCGGATCATTTCAACTTCCCTGAAGACTCTGCGGATCCCAGCGGATCATTTCAACCCTGAAGACTCTGCTGGATCCCAGCGGATCATTTCAACTCCCCTGAAGACTCTGCTGGATCCCAGCGGATCATTTCAACTCCCCTGAAGACTCTGCTGGATCCCAGCGGATCATTTCAACTCCCCTGAAGACTCTGCTGGATCCCAGCGGATCATTTCAACTCCCCTGAAGACTCTGCTGGATCCCAGCGGATCATTTCAACTCCCCTGAAGACTCTGCTGGATCCCAGCGGATCATTTCAACTCCCCTGAAGACTCTGCTGGATCCCAGCGGATCATTTCAACTCCCCTGAAGACTCTGCTGGATCCCAGCGGATCATTTCAACTCCCCTGAAGACTCTGCTGGATCCCAGCGGATCATTTCAACTCCCCTGAAGACTCTGCTGGATCCCAGCGGATCATTTCAACTCCCTGAAGACTCTGCTGGATCCCAGCGGATCATTTCAACTCCCCTGAAGACTCTGCTGGATCCCAGCGGATCATTTCAACTCCCCTGAAGACTCTGCTGGATCCCAGCGGATCATTTCAACTCCCCCTGAAGACTCTGCTGGATCCCAGCGGATCATTTCAACTCCCCTGAAGACTCTGCTGGATCCCAGCGGATCATTTCAACTCCCCTGAAGACCCTGAAGAGTCCCAGACCGATCATTTACTCCCCTGAAGATCTGCTGGATCCCAGCGGATTACTTTCAACTCTCCCCTGAAGACTCTGCTGGACCATTTTCAGTCTCTGCAGGAAACACTGTGCTGTTCAGAATCAGAATCAGAATCAGAATCAGAATCAGAATCAGAATCAGAATCAGAATCAGAATCAGAATCAGAAAACCTTTATTAGTCCCGCGAGGGGAAATTCGGTTTAACAACAGCAAGAGAAATAAAAACACCCAGAAATAAAAACGAGAAAGAAAATCTAAATAGAATAAAAGATAAATCTGCGCTATATAATATATACACAATCATATTTACATAAATAACAAGAGGTGCAGTTAAATATTTATCTTGGTGTGTTCTTGTTGTGGAGTCTGATGGCAGCAGGGAGGAAAGACCTGCGGTACCTCTCCCTCACACACCTGGGATGAAGCATCCTATCACTGATGGAGCTCCTCAATGCCCTCAGTGTGTGCTGGAGAGGGTGAGACAAGTTCCTCCTCATGGAGCCCAGCTTGCTCCGCATCCTCCTCCCAGTCACTTCCTCCACAGGATCCAGGGGGCGCCCTAGGACGTAACCGGCCTTCTTAATAAGGCTGTCCAGTTTAGCCCTATCCTTTGCTGTCATGCTGCTCCCCCAGCAGACCACACCGTTGAAGATGGCAGAGGCCACTACTGAGTCATAGAATGACTTCAGGAGTGACCCCCGGACACCAAACGACCTCAACCTCCGGAGCAGGTAGATTCTACTCCGCCCCTTTTTATAAAGAGCAGCAGTGTTATCCACCCAGTCCAGGCGGTTGTTGAGGTGAACACCCAGGAACTTGTAAGTCGTGACAATCTCAATGTCCTGTCCCTGGATGTTCAGTGGTGAGGGGGAGATGGAGGGACACCGCCGGAAATCCACAATCAACTCCTTAGTTTTGCTGGAGTTGATCTGAAGGTGGTTTTCCAGGCACCAGTCAACAAAGTCCTGGACAAGTCCCCGGTACGGCCCATCATCCCCGTCCTTAATGAGGCCGACGATGGCTGAGTTGTCCGAGAACTTCTGCAGGTGACTGGTGGGAGACAGGTGTTGGAAGTCTGCAGTGTACAGTGAAAAGAGGAACGGTGCTAACACTGTTCCCTGGGGGACCCCTACACTGCACAGTACAGTCCTCGAAACACCATCCCGGGTCCTCACGAACTGTGGACGGTTGGTGAGGTAGTCCACAATCCAGTCCGTGAGGTGAGTGTCCGCTCCAGACAGCTCCAGCTTGTCCCTCAGGATGTTCGACCTGATGGTATTGAAAGCACTGCTTAGATCCAGGAAAAGGATCCTCACAGTGCCTCCAGGCGACTCCAGGTGAGAAAGTGCTCGGTGGAGAAGGAAGATGATGGCGTCCTCCACGCCGATGTCAGGTTGGTAGGCAAACTGCAACGGATCCATGGAGGAGCACCAGAGGACTCAGGTAACTAAGGACCAGCCGCTCCAGAGCCTACATAAGGTGGGATGTCAAGGCCACAGGTCTGTAGCAGCTGGGATCCTTAGGGTGCTGAGTCTTCGGCACCGGTACCACACAGGACGTCTTCCACAGTAGTGGAACTCTTCCCAGGGTCAAGCACATGTCAGAACAGAAGTCCAACAATTTCACTTAACTGGTCAGAGCACGTCCTGAGTACTTTGCCACCAATGCCGTCTGGTCCAGGGGCCTTTGTTGTCCTGGTTCTCCTAAGCTGATTTCTCACCTGGAGAGGTGTGAGGGACAGGCTGGGGTGGGGGGGCATTGTCCCCTGTGGAGTCAGCGGGGGGCTGAAACAATCTGCTGTTAAAGTCGCCGTCCTGTCGGCGCCATCTTGAAAACTCTGTTGCTATGGTAACAGGTGTGTAGCTTCTTAGCTCGACGATGCTAACAAAACATTGTTACTTAATCAAAGTCAATAACAAGTAAAATATTAGTAATTATTGTATAATATGATGAAAAGTATTCTTGCTTGATCTGAATAGTTAAAAACTACTATGTTTTGTGATCAAGTACACGTGGGATGTAAATGTATCCATAAGAACTTTCTCTCAAAATAAAAGAGGTTTAAAAATAAGTTAGTAAGTAGGAAAGCAATTTATAAATGTATCAACAATAACCAGTGACAGTTGACGTGTAAACACTGCAAAAGTTTATAAAGACTAATAAATATAAAACATATATTTATACATCAATGAATAACATAATTAAACTGTTGACTTTTGCACTGAAGGAGGAAATAAAGATACAAAATCAATCAATATATAACTATATATTAAAATAAACGTCATTATATTATATTGATATATATATTGATGTATATATATCAATTAATTGATTGATATATATTTATACATATATATATAACTATATTTAGTTTTATATATAGTTATATATTGAAATGTATATCATTATATTGATATATATTTTGATATATATTGATAAATATAGTTATATATTGATATATTTATATCATTTTATATATATATATATATATATATAAATTGATTGATATATAGTTATATATTGATATATATAACTATAGATGGATAGAACTTAATTGATTTATTGAAATTGTTTCTATATATAACTATATATATATATATATAACTGTATATAACTATATATAACAATATAATTATATATTATAATAACTTATAAAACCCAAAGTCATTCTCTCAGTGTTTGATCAGAGCTGGGACAGAAGTCTGACGTCCTTGATTGACAGCTGAGATAGTGGTGAGAGTGACAGTGAGGCGACAAAAGTGTAAACATCGACAGCGAGGAGTCGTGTGTTGATGGAGTCTGAGCCGTCATGAATGTTTCAAAGGCTCGTTCAGCCTCAGAGGACGACGTGAGACGCTGTGAAGGTGAAGCTGAAGGTAAACAGCAGTGGAACAGAAGCTGCTGCCGTCGATTCTTCTCAATATTGGTTCCTGCGACACAATGTGAGTGTCAGTCAGTGTCAGTCAGTCAGAGTCAGTCAGAGTCAGTCAGAGTCAGTCAGTGTCAGTCAGAGTCAGACAGTGTCAGTCAGTGTCAGTCAGAGTCAGTCAGAGTCAGTCAGTGTCAGTCAGAGTCAGACAGTGTCAGTCAGTGTCAGTCAGAGTCAGTCAGTGTCAGTCAGAGTCAGTCAGTGTCAGTCAGTGTCAGTCAGAGTCAGTCAGAGTCAGTCAGAGTCAGTCAGTGTCAGTCAGAGTCAGTCAGTGTCAGTCAGTGTCAGTCAGAGTCAGTCAGAGTCAGTCAGTGTCAGTCAGTCAGAGTCAGTCAGAGTCAGTCAGAGTCAGTCAGTGTCAGTCAGAGTCAGTCAGTGTCAGTCAGTGTCAGTCAGAGTCAGTCAGAGTCAGTCAGAGTCAGTCAGTGTCAGTCAGTGTCAGTCAGAGTCAGTCAGTGTCAGAGTCAGTCAGAGTCAGAGTCAGTCAGAGTCAGAGTCAGTCAGAGTCAGAGTCAGAGTCAGTCAGAGTCAGAGTCAGTCAGAGTCAGTCAGAGTCAGTCAGTGTCAGTCAGAGTCAGTCAGAGTCAGAGTCAGTCAGAGTCAGTCAGAGTCAGTCAGAGTCAGTCAGAGTCAGTCAGAGTCAGAGTCAGTCAGAGTCAGTCAGAGTCAGTCAGAGTCAGAGTCAGTCAGAGTCAGAGTCAGTCAGAGTCAGAGTCAGTCAGAGTCAGTCAGAGTCAGAGTCAGTCAGAGTCAGTCAGAGTCAGTCAGAGTCAGTCAGAGTCAGTCAGAGTCAGTCAGAGTCAGTCAGTCAGAGTCAGTCAGAGTAGTCAGTCAGTCAGTCAGTCAGTCAGAGTCAGAGTCAGTCAGAGTCAGTCAGAGTCAGTCAGAGTCAGAGTCAGAGTCAGTCAGAGTCAGTCAGAGTCAGTCAGAGTCAGAGTCAGTCAGAGTCAGTCAGAGTTAGAGTCAGAGTCAGTCAGAGTCAGTCAGTGTCAGAGTCAGAGTCAGTCAGAGTCAGTCAGAGTCAGTCAGAGTCAGTCAGAGTCAGAGTCAGTCAGAGTCAGTCAGAGTCAGTCAGAGTCAGAGTCAGTCAGAGTCAGAGTCAGTCAGTCAGTCAGTCAGTCAGAGTCAGTCAGAGTCAGTCAGAGTCAGAGTCAGTCAGAGTCAGTCAGAGTCAGAGTCAGTCAGAGTCAGTCAGAGTCAGTCAGTGTCAGTCAGAGTCAGTCAGAGTCAGTCAGAGTCAGAGTCAGTCAGAGTCAGTCAGAGTCAGTCAGAGTCAGAGTCAGTCAGAGTCAGTCAGAGTCAGTCAGAGTCAGAGTCAGAGTCAGAGTCAGAGTCAGTCAGAGTCAGTCAGAGTCAGTCAGAGTCAGTCAGTGTCAGTCAGTAGTCAGTCAGAGTCAGTCAGAGTCAGTCAGTGTCAGTCAGAGTCAGTCAGAGTCAGTCAGAGTCAGTCAGAGTCAGAGTCAGAGTCAGAGTCAGTCAGTGTCAGTCAGAGTCAGAGTCAGAGTCAGAGTCAGAGTCAGAGTCAGAGTCAGAGTCAGAGTCAGAGTCAGAGTCAGAGTCAGAGTCAGAGTCAGAGTCAGAGTCAGAGTCAGAGTCAGAGTCAGAGTCAGAGTCAGTCAGTCAGTCAGAGTCAGTCAGAGTCAGAGTCAGAGTCAGAGTCAGAGTCAGAGTCAGAGTCAGAGTCAGAGTCAGAGTCAGAGTCAGAGTCAGAGTCAGTCAGAGTCAGTCAGAGTCAGTCAGTGTCAGTCAGAGTCAGTCGGATCAGTTGAGGATCAGCATCAGCATCTTTTCACATGACGAGGGCTCTTGGCGGCGCTGACGTTCCCTCTCGACGCTGTGACTCCCAGAGCAGTGACTCCCAGAGCAGTGGCTGCGAGAGCAGTGACTCCCAGAGCTGTGACTCCCAGAGCAGTGACTCCCAGAGCAGTGACTCCCAGAGCAGTGACTCCCAGAGCAGTGACTCCCAGAGCAGTGACTCCCAGAGCAGTGACTCCCAGAGCAGTGACTCCCAGAGCAGTGACTCCCAGAGCAGTGACTCCCAGAGCAGTGACTCCCAGAGCAGTGACTCCCAGAGCAGTGACTCCCAGAGCTGTGACTCCCAGAGCAGTGACTCCCAGAGCAGTGACTCCCAGAGCAGTGACTCCCAGAGCAGTGACTCCCAGAGCTGTGACCCCAGAGCAGTGACTCCCAGAGCAGTGACTCCCAGAGCAGTGACTCCCAGAGCAGTGACTCCCAGAGCAGTGACTCCCAGAGCAGTGACTCCCAGAGCAGTGACTCCCAGAGCAGTGACTCCCAGAGCAGTGACTCCCAGAGCAGTGACTCCCAGAGCAGTGACTCCCAGAGCAGTGACTCCCAGAGCAGTGGCTGCGAGAGCTTTGCATAAATGCATGAGGCGCTGTTGGGCTTTAATTACGATCCATAAACAAAGTTCATCTGCAGTTCACAGCAAATTGTCATTGATTCCTGGTGATGTAAGAGGTGGAGTCGAGCGCTCATGAATGATTCAACGACTGCTTCATGCTCCGAACATTCACAGTTCCTTCTGCACAGAAACTTGCTTCAGGGTTGACTCTGAGTGCACGAGTCACATGACCTTCAACGATCTCACTGAAGGTATTGAAGGTAACACGAGGTGTAGATGTTTGTTGCTTGAATTTTGTGTGTTCATCGTGGGCTTTCCTGGGTTTCCTCCAGGTACTCCGGATTGAATCCAAGAACATACAATTGAGGAACAGGTTGTCCATCAGATTCAACTCCAGGTTCATGTATGGACCACAGCAGGTCAACTAGAAGGAGAGTCGCCAGATAAAAGCAGACGAATATGGTGGAGCTCAAGAGTGTTGTTTTTTCAGAGAGAGAAGGATGAAGATCAGATGAAGAATCAAACCCTGGTGAGGCAGGAACAGAGAAAACATCCGTCCATGAAACATCCTCTGACCTCCAACACTAGATGGTGGAACGTTAGAGGATGATTCTAAGCAGCAGGACTTCTCTTCATGACAGACGTGGACTTCCTGTCCAGATGCAACCGTCTGAAGATCAAACTCTGATGAGAACGACGGCCTCATCCTCGCTGAAGGTACGAGTTCCTTGAAGAAAACCCGACATCTGGGCTTTTTCATTAATTTCAAAGGTAAGTGAACGAGAATCTTTCCCTCACAGCGAACCTTCTCTTTGATGGACTTTTATCAGTCTTCATTATCAGCCAAATGCCAGCGAGTCACTTAGCGGTAATTGGACGACGGAGGTGGAGATGTCGCCTCGTGAAGACACCGAGTCTGGCTGAAGTTTCCTCCGGGTCATTGAACTCTTGGATTCTTCGCAGGTTGAAGGAGTTTCTTGTCTCAGACGTCGTATTAAACTTGATCTACGGATGTCAGCGACTCCTGAATGTCCTGTGATTGACAGCTGACCTTTCCAGGCGCCTCAAGCAGCCGGTGTACTCACTGTAGTATCAGACACTGACCTGTTAGTACACACGTCATGTATTACTCCGTCACAAGTCCTTCATATTCTTTAGAGTCTCGATTATTCCCAAACAACAAAGTAGTAAAAATTAGTCCAACAAACATGACGAAGTTAAAGCAACAAACACTTGATCATTAAACACTGATGGATGTTGGTTCAAAACCATCTGAGGATACAAGATATAGTGATATATAGTGATAGTGTAGTAACAAGTATATATGTGTAGTATTGTCCAGTACTTGACTCTGGTGTTGTGATAGTGTAGTAACAAGTATATATGTGTAGTATTGTCCAGTACTTGACTCTGGTGTTGTGATAGTGTAGTAACAAGTATATATGTGTAGTATTGTCCAGTACTTGACTCTGGTGTTGTGATAGTGTAGTAACAAGTATATATGTGTAGTATTGTCCAGTACTTGACTCTGGTGTTGTAGTGTGTAGTGTAGTAACAAGTATATATGTGTAGTATTGTCCAGTACTTGACTCTGCTGTTGTGATAGTGTAGTAACAAGTATATATGTGTAGTATTGTCCAGTACTTGACTCTGGTGTTGTGATAGTGTAGTAACAAGTATATATGTGTAGTATTGTCCAGTACTTGACTCTGGTGTTGTGATAGTGTAGTAACAAGTATATATGTGTAGTATTGTCCAGTACTTGACTCTGGTGTTGTGATAGTGTAGTAACAAGTATATATGTGTAGTATTGTCCAGTACTTGACTCTGGTGTTGTAATAGTGTAGTAACAGTATATATGTGTAGTATTGTCCAGTACTTGACTCTGGTGTTGTAGATAGTGTAGTAACAAGTATATATGTGTAGTATTGTCCAGTACTTGACTCTGGTGTTGTGATAGTGTAGTAACAAGTATATATGTGTAGTATTGTCCAGTACTTGACTCTGGTGTTGTGATAGTGTAGTAACAAGTATATATGTGTAGTATTGTCCAGTACTTGACTCTGGTGTTGTGATAGTGTAGTAACAAGGATATAGTAGTGCAGTACTTGACTCTGGTGTTGTGATAGTGTAGTAACAAGTATGTATGTGTAGTATTGTCCAGTACTTGACTCTGGTGTTGTGATAGTGTAGTAACAAGGATATATGTGTAGTATTGTCCAGTAATTGACTCTGGTGTTGTAGTATTCACAGACCACATGATTCTTGACGAAGTCTTAACTACTTTAATTTGTTTTCAAAACAAAATATGTCCAAACATCAGCTTTAAAAGCTGCTGGACTCACTGTATCCTCTCGTCCTCAGTCTTCATTCTTCCTCTAGCTGTGGAGGACTTAACGACTGCTGCCATATAGAGGCCGGAAGTTTAATTGCAACACAAAAATGAACAAATGCTGTTAATATTTGAATATTAATTGTAAATGAAAACAACAGTATTTATTTTAAACAGACTTTATTCAAATATAAATACTATGGCAAAAACAAGATTTGAAAAGAATAAAAATACAATTCATAGTTAAAGAGATGGAAACATATTTAACCGAGTAACGCACGTGAATGAGTCATACAAGATTCTCGTAACACTGACCCCTGCTGGTCAGGAGCAGCAGACACTCTGGTCCGATCCACCTGCAGTGCTTCTGTCTGCGAGGTTCAGCGACGGTTCAGAAACCTCCGCCAGAGGAATCACACGTCCTTGAGCAAGCTTTTGTGATTTCTCCGACGTCCTCTGCTCCGGCGCCAGACATGGCAGGTCGTCTCCATTGATTGGCTCCAGGCTCCGGGCTCTTGATTGGCAGGTTCAATTCTTCGCCGAGGGATCGTGTCTCTGGTTCTTCTGATCATCCAGAGACTCTGAGGTTCCGTTGACGTCTGTGAGTGACGTTCCCATGACAACATGACACTGCTTCGTGAAGCTTCACCGGCTTGTTGGATTCTCTTCCTGTTGTAGATACACAGTGATAAACGTCTAATAATAGCAGTTGCTCACGTGACTAGAAATTTTCATCATGTACATTTAAAAGTCATTTAAATCAAACACTAGTTTAGTTGTGTATTTTCAGGTTCCATCTGATTATACAAGATATGTATTGAGATTTAAAAATCTGATTATTTCTGTCTCTTATTTATACTTTTAAATGAAAATAATGTTTTATTTCTATTGAACTCATGTCAAGTATTATACTTACTCAACATGACGTGAAAACACAATGAAGTATTCATGTATAATCATATTGTTGAAATGAAAACTGCTTCAGTTTCTATTGTTAAACACTTGAGCTTCTACATGTTCATCACTTTAATAAAGTCTTTTCAAAGAAGAAACTTCTTTCACTTCATCTTCTGAAGAAATGGTGAAACATGGACGAAGACAAAGCGTGAAAATGTTAACTCGGACTAATTCCTCCCGTCGTTCCTCTATCGACGCCTTCTGAGGTTCAACAAACACGTGGTGCAGAGTCAGCGTTTGTGTTGTTTGTTGTGTAGCCACTAATCTATGGGACGAAGGTCACTCGCTCGACAGTCCTTCTCCTGATTTGATTGATGGACGTTAATTAGCTTCGCTGGTGTGGAAGTGACGAGCGTTACAGAGCGTTGACGAGTGTTGAAGAGTGTTGACGAGTGTTGACGAGTGTTGACGAGTGTTGACGAGTGTTGACGAGTGTTGACGAGCGTTGACGAGTTTTCCCCGTCTGACGAGTGTTGAAGAGTGTTGACGAGTGTTGACGAGTGTTGACGAGTGTTGACGAGTGTTGACGAGTGTTGACGAGTGTTGAAGAGTGTTAAGAGTGCTAAGAAGTGTTGACGAGTGTTGACGAGTGTTGACGAGTGTTGACGAGTGTTGACGAGTGTTGACGAGTGTTGACGAGTGTTGACGAGTGTTGACGAGTGTTGACGAGTGTTGAAGAGTGTTGACGAGTGTTGACGAGTGTTGACGAGTGTTGACGAGTGTTGACGAGTGTTGACGAGTGTTGACGAGTGCTGAAGAGTGTTGACGAGAAGAGTGTTGACGAGTGTTGACGAGCCTTTAAGAGTGTTGAAGAGTGTTGACGAGTGTTGACGAGCGTTACAGAGTGTTGAAGAGTGTTGACGAGTGTTGACGAGTGTTGAAGAGTGTTGACGAGTGTTGACGAGTGTTGACGAGTGTTGACGAGTGTTGAAGAGTGTTGAAGAGTGTTGACGAGTGTTGACGAGTGTTGACGAGTGTTGACGAGTGTTGAAGAGTGTTGACGAGTGTTGACGAGTGTTGACGAGTGTTAGAGAGAGTGTTGACGAGTGTTGACGAGTGGTTGAAGAGAGTGTTGACGAGCGTTGAAGAGTGTTGAAAGAGTGTTGACGAGTGTTGACAAATGTTGGCGAGCTACAGAGTGTTGACAAGAGTGTTGACGAGCTGTTGAAGAGTGTTGAAGAGTGTTGACGAAGTGTTGACGAGTGTTGACACAGTGTTGACGAGCGTTGACAGAGTGTTGAAGAGTGTTGAGCGAGTGTTGAAGAGTGTTGAAGAGTGTTGACGAGTGTTGACGAGTGTTGAAGAGTGTTGACGAGTGTTGACGAGTGTTGACGAGTGTTGACACATGTTGACGAGCGTTACAGAGCGTCGAAGAGTGTTGACGAGTGTTGACGAGTGTTGACGAGTGTTACAGAGTGTTGACGAGAGTGTTGACGAGAGAGTGTTGACGAGCGTTGAAGAGTGTTGACGAGTGTTGACACAGCGTTGGACAGAGTGTTGAAGAGCGTTGACCGAGTGTTGACGAGTGTTGACGAGTGTTGACGAGCGCTGAACGAGTGTTGACGAGCGTTGACGAGTGTTGACGAGCGTACAGTGACGAGTGTTGAAGAGTGTTGACGAGTGTTGACGAGTGTTGACGAGTGTTGACGAGTGTTGACGAGTGTTGACGAGTGTTGACGAGCGTTACAGAGTGTTGACGAGCGTTGACGAGTGTTGACGAGTGTTGACGAGTGTTGACGAGTGTTGACGAGCGTTGACGAGCGTTGAAGAGTGTTGACGAGTGTTGACGAGTGTTGACGAGTGTTGACGAGTGTTGACGAGTGTTGACGAGTGTTGACGAGTGTTGACGAGTGTTGACGAAGTGTTGACGACGTTGACAGAGTGTTGACGAGTGTTGAAGAGTGTTGACGAGTGTTGACGAGAGTGTTGACGAGTGTTGACGAGTGTTGAAGATTTACAGAAGTGTTGACGAGTGTTGACGAGTGTTGACATAGTGTTGAACGAGTGTTGACGAGTGTTGACGAGTGTTGACGAGTGTTGACGAGTGTTGACGAGTGTTGACGAGTGTTGACGAGTGTTGAACATGAGTGTTAGACGTTGAAGTGTTGACGAGTGTTGACAGAGTGTTGACGAGCGTTGAAGAGTGTTGAAGCAGTGTTGACGAAGAGTGTTGACGAGCGTTGAAGAGTGTTGACGAGTGTTGACGAGTGTTGAAGAGCGTTGACGAGTGTTTGAAGAGTGTTGACGAGTGTTGGAACAGAGTGTTGAAGAGTGTTGACGAGCGTTGACGAGTGTTGACGAGTGTTGACGAGTCGTTGAAGAGTGTTGACAGAGTGTTGACGAGTGTTGACGAGACGGTTGACAGAGTGTTGACGAGCGTTGACGAGTGTTGAAGAGTGTTGACGAGTGTTGACGAGTGTTGACGAGTGTTGACGAGTGTTGACGAGTGTTGACGAGTGTTGACGAGTGTTGACGAGTGTTGACGAGTGCTTGAAGAGTGTTGACGAGTGTTGACAGAGTGTTGACGAGCGTTGAAGAGGCAGTGTTGACGAGTGTTGACGAGTGTTGACGAGAAGAGCGTTGACAGAGTGTTGACGAGTGTTGACGAGTGTTGACGAGTGTTGACGAGTGTTGACGAGTGTTGACGAGCGTTGAAGAGTGTTGATGAGTGTTGAAGAGTGTTGAAGAGTGTTGACGAGTGTTGACGAGTGTTGACGAGTGTTGACGTTGAAGAGTGTTGACGAGTGTTGGACGAGTGTGCGTTGACGAGCGTTGACAGAGTGTTGTTGACGAGTGTTAATGAGTGTTGACGAGTGTTGACGAGTGTTGACGAGTGTTGACGAGCGTTGACGAGTGTTGACGAGTGTTGACGAGTGTTGACGAGTGTTGACGAGTGTTGACGAGTGTTGACGAGTGTTGACGAGTGTTGACGAGTGTTGACGAGTGTTGACGAGTGTTGACGAGTGTTGACGAGTGTTGAAGAGTGTTGACGAGTGTTGACGAGTGTTGACGAGCGTTACAGAGTGTTGACGAGTGTTGACGAGCGTTGAAGAGTGTTGAAGAGTGTTGACGAGCGTTACAGAGCGTTGAAGAGTGTTACAGAGTGTTGACGAGCGTTGAAGAGTGTTGACGAGTGTTGACACATGTTGACGAGCGTTACAGAGTGTTGACGAGCGTTGAAGAGTGTTGACGAGTGTTGACACATGTTGACGAGCGTTACAGAGCGTTGAAGAGTGTTGACGAGTGTTGAAGAGTGTTGAAGAGTGTTGACGAGTGTTGACACATGTTGACGAGCGTTACAGAGCGTTGAAGAGTGTTGAAGAGTGTTGAAGAGTGTTGAAGAGTGTTGAAGAGTGTTGACGAGTGTTGACGAGCGTTACAGAGCGTTGAAGAGTGTTGAAGAGTGTTGACGAGCGTTACAGAGTGTTGACGAGTGTTGACGAGTGTTGACGAGCGTTGACGAGCGTTGAAGAGTGTTGACGAGTGTTGACGAGCGTTACAGAGCGTTGAAGAGTGTTGAAGAGTGTTGACGAGTGTTGAAGAGTGTTGACGAGTGTTGACGAGTGTTGAAGAGTGTTGACGAGTGTTGACGAGCGTTGAAGAGTGTTGACGAGTGTTGACGAGTGTTGACGAGCGTTACAGAGCGTTGAAGAGTGTTGAAGAGTGTTGACGAGCGTTACAGAGTGTTGACGAGTGTTGACGAGCGTTACAGAGCGTTGAAGAGTGTTGACGAGCGTTACAGAGTGTTGAAGAGTGTTGACGAGCGTTACAGAGCATTGACGAGTGTTGACGAGCATTGGCGAGGGTTGACGAAACACACACGTATGTACACACACCCACACACACACACACTCAAACAAACACACACACACACACTCAAACACACACACAAACAAACGCAAGATGAAACCGTTAATGCAGTTGTTCCTCAGAGCAGGTGGTGCGTTCAAGGAACATATGTTGGAGTAAAAAAGTGCTTCAAAGATGAATTGAAGGCTCCAGGTGCTCGAGCTGCACTTTCACTCCGTGTGGAGCATTTGAGTCCAGAGAAAGATTAGAGTTCCCTGCAGCCATGGAGATAAGGTCCGGACAAGATGGTGTGTGTGTCTGTAGGTGTGTGTGTGTGACATCACGCAACAGTGGAGATCCCGGAGGGAAGTTTTGCTCCAGAACACACGAGACAAGAATTCATCATAGAACAGAAAACACAGTCATATGAAGGATGAGATGATGAAGGAGAAACTGACGTAAAAATATTGATTCACGTGTTTCAAGAGAAACTTAGATCAACATCAAGATGAACTCGATTGATGCTGCTTTGATTTGAGTGTTTTTTAACAGTTACAGAAGAAGCTGCTGATCAATGTTGATAATATTTGAATCATTGCTGTTTGAACAACAGACAAAATATTGAAATCATAATAATATTATTACTTATATTACTAATAATAATAGTAATAACAATAATAATAATAAAAGTAATAATAATAATTATACTAATAGTATAATTATTATAATAACAACAACAATAATAATAATAATAATAATAATAATAATAGTAAAAACATTAATCATAACAACAACATCAACAACAATAACAACAACAACAATATTAATAAAAATAATTATAATAATAACAATACTATTAATCATAATATAATAATAATAATAATAATAATAATAATAATAATAATAATAACAATAATAGTAATAGTAATAATAATAACAAAAAACAAACAAAAAAACAATAATGATAGTAATAATAATAATTATTATTATTATAATAAAATAATAAAATGAGGTGACCGGAACAATAATAATATTAAAAAAATAAAAATAAAAATCTAACACAAGAACAAAAAAAAAATAGAACTACTGTATATTTTTTTATAAATCAAATATGTTGTGATGTATGTTTGTGTGTGTGTGATTATAAAACATCTTTTTTTTTTTTATTCCCCCCTTTTGGGTTTCTGGGTCCCCCGAACCTTTGGAGAGAAAAACATCTTCCATGGAATCATTGGCAGATTTTCTGAAGTCCAGGCTCCCTCTAGAGGCTGAACAGAGAACTTGTTTCCAGCCGGAAAAACAATCACACAGACGGTGGTGAGGACACACACACACACACACACACACACACACACACACACACACACACACACACACACACACACACACACACACACTCTCTCTCTCTCTCTCTCTCTCTCTCTCTCTCGGTGTGTGTGTTCATGAAGCGTCGCAGCATCTGGATTCCTCTGATCTCGCGGCTGTTGAAGGAAAAAAAGCCTCATTCTTGGAATTCCTGCGCAGCGTCGACAACTTTCTCTCCCGGATCCCGACCACGAGACCGGATCGATCCGCGGGACCGAGGCTCCGGTCGGCGGGCGCTCGAGCGATGCTGCGGCGGGAGATGCGTCCCTCGCAGCGCCTCACGCCCGCGGATGCTGCGGCTCGAACACACACTGTGGTCGCTCCAGACGCAGACTGGGGCTGAAGACCAGGATTTAATGTTGGATTTTTTATTTATTTTTGCTGGATCTGAGCGGAGATGTCACGCCTGAGGATTGACACTGCCACGGACCAAGTTCAACCCTCGTTGATGGAACTTCTGGACCTTCAGCTGAAGAGACATTTTTTGATCTAAATAGACACCGAGACGATGGACAGCATCATGGCTCACATGTGGCTGGTCTTCTCATGTTTCTTCGCACCACTCTCTGCTCACTCTGGAGTCTTCAACACCACCCGAGACGACTTCCTTCAAGTCAAGCTCCAGCACGACCACTGGAAGTCTACCCTGCCTCACCCCAGTTTGTACTTCAGCCAAGCCGACGTGGTCAGCTTGAGGAAGCGGTCGTTCACCACCCACGGCCAGATCTTCAAAGTCATCCGGGCTGCTGTGCTCACCATGCTGTCCAACGTGCCCGCTTACATGCCGCCCGCCAAACACGTGGAGTTCACCAGCAAGTGGAATGAGATTTATGGGAACAACCTTCCTCCCCTGGCGCTCTACTGCCTGCTGTGCCCCGAGGACGGCGCCGCTCTGCAGTTTCTTCTCAAGTACATGGATCGGATGGTGGAATACCCGGATTGGAAAGTAACAAGTGCCCCTAACGACGAGGTCCCCATCGCTCACTCTCTGACCGGGTTTGCGACGGCGTATGATTTCGTCTACTCTTGCCTGGACGACCTGCGGAGGGATGTTTACTTGAAGAAAATACGCTCTGTGACTGAGGAGATGTTTGAGTTTTCCAGGTACAGAGGTTGGGGCAAACAGTACCTGCAGAACCATCAGACCACAAACACTCTGGCCTTTCTGATCGGCGCCATAGTGGTCGGCTCTCACGACGACCCCGAGTCCATGATTTGGAAACAAGTGGCCGTGAGCTACATGGAGAAGACCATGTTCCTCCTCAACCACGTCGTGGACGGCTCGCTGGACGAAGGAGTCGCTTACGGCAGCTACACCGGCAAGTCCATCACCCAGTACGTCTTCCTGGCCCAGCGGCACTTCAACATCGACAATCTGCAGAACAACTGGCTCCGAGAACATTTCTGGTTCTACTACGCCACGCTGCTGCCAGGCTTCCAGAGGACGGTCGGCATCGCCGACTCCAACTACAACTGGTTCTACGGTCCAGAGAGCCAGCTCGTCTTCCTCGACACTTTCGTCCTGAAGAACGGCACCGGTAATTGGCTGGCTCAGCAAATTAGGAAACATAGACCCAAGGATGGCCCCATGGGGCATTCGTCTGCCCAACGCTGGGCCACACTTCACACGGAGTACATCTGGTACAACGCTCACCTCGCACCACAACCTCCCCACAACTTTGGCAGACCTGGAATGCATATTTTCTCTAACTGGGGTGTGGTCACTTATGGAGCGGGGCTGCCGAGCGGGCAGGGGAATACTTTTGTCTCCTTTAAGTCTAGCAAGCTAGGTGGTCGAGCGGTTTATGACATTGTCCACGACAGGCCTTATTCCTGGGTGGACGGATGGAATAGCTTTAATCCAGGCCACGAGCACCCGGATCAGAACTCTTTCACTTTTGCACCAAATGGACAAGTTTTTGTATCCGAAGCACTTTACGGACCAAAATATAGCTACCTTAACAACGTGTTGGTGTTCAGTCCTTCTCCCACCAGCCACTGTAACTCACCTTGGGAGGGTCAGATGGGGGAGTGCGCTAAGTGGTTGAAGTGGACTGAAGAAGGGGTCGGTGATACGCGAGGGGAGGTCGTCGTCGCGGCCTCGCACAGGGACACGATGTTTGTAAGCGGCGAGGCGGCGCAGGCGTACTCTCCCGCCATGAAGCTAACCAGCGTGTACAGAGCGCTGGTCTTGCTAAACTCTCAGACTCTGCTGGTCCTCGACCACGTGGCGAAGGCAAGCGACTCGCCGGTCACCTCGCTCAGCGCGTTCTTCCACAATCTAGACATCGACTTCAAGTACGTACCTTTCAAGTTGTCGGACAGCTACAACGGGGCGATGATGGACGTGTGGGACGCGCATTATAAAATGTTCTGGTTCGACGCGCAGGGTCACAGCCCCGAGACTCGCATACAGGAGGCGGAGCAGGCGGCCGAGTTCAAGAAGAGGTGGACGCAGTACGTCAACGTCACGTTTCCCGTCACGTCCGCGGTCAGCAGGGTGGCGTACGTGTTGCACGGCCCCTACGTGAAAGTGTCCGGCTGTAGATTTATTGAGAGCAGCAGAAATGGTGTAAAACTATCCTTAAATATAAACAACACTGAGAAAATAGTTTCCATAGCAACCAACTATAAAGATATAGGGGCTAGGTCGGCTTTCTTAGGGTTCGGAGGTCACTGTAAAGTCGAAGACAAGTATCAAATCACACGATACGGCCTCGGGACGCAGCTGATCCCCAAACAAATCAGTAGTACTCAGCTGTTTGATTTTGGATTCGCGGTCAATGTGGTGGCGGGCGTCGTTCTGTTCGTCGCGATTGGATTCCTGACCCTGCAGAGGAAGTTCTACCTCTGCTTCGGCAGACTCATGCGTTACGCTCTCCTCTCCGTGCTCATGCTGTGGATCGCGGAGCTTCTGTTCTTGTCCAACAGCTGTGATCAGCTTCTCTGCGGCGTGAAGTGGAACGGCGCCGGCAGACGAGAGGGAAACAAACAGATCAGACTCTACGAGCAGCGTCAGCTCCCCCTGCCCACTGTCCTGATCACGACTCTGCCGGGCTCCGGCTCAGAAATACTCAAACATTTGTTCCACAATAACTCCGATTTTGTTTACATCCGTGTACCGACGGAGCATCTAGACGTCCCAGAGACGGAGTTCGAGTTTGATTCCCTGGTGGACGCGTGCGAGTGGTCCAGGTCGGACGCGGCGAACGGTCGGTTTAAGGTCATCCAAGGTTGGCTTCACTCGCTGGTCCACAACACAAAACTGCACTTGCAGAACATTCAGCTGTCGGAGGGCGGGAGGGCGAGGCAGACTCGCGAGAGAGCCGGTGTCCCGAGGGAACGAAGGAAGAGATCCAGGAGGAGGGAGCCGGCGTCGGAACTGAAGGGCAAACTCAGCACGAGCGTGGACAGGGACGCTGAGTACGTGAGGGAGATGAGACGCCATGTGGCCGAGTACCCCAACACCCGCGTGGTGCTCAGCATGCGCAGCGGAAGCTGGGCCCTCAAACTCCCCTTCATTCTGGAAGTAGTGGGACCTTCTCTGAGGACCATCCATGTGGTCAGGGACCCTCGAGCGTGGATCTACGTCATGCTCTACAACAGCAAACCCAGCCTGTACTCACTTAAAAACATCCCACAGCACCTTTCCTTGATATTCAAGGAGGATTCCGCCAGGGACGGCTGTGCCACCTCGGCGCCGGAGTTCAGAACCCTCCGGACACTTTTGTCACGATCGGAATCCAACCCCGTGTTGATACTCGCTCACCTGTGGCTGGCGCACACGGCCGCGGTGCTGAGACTGACGGACGCCATGCCCGAGGAGTCGCACCTTCACGTCAGGTTCGAGGACATCGTCAAGTTCCCGCAGGAGACGGCGGAGGACATTCACACTTTCCTGGGGGTGCCGGTGTCGCCCGCCGCCCTCAACCAGCTGGCGTTCACCACGTCCACCAACCTGTACAATCTCATGTACGAGGGAGACATTTCGCCGGCGAACATCGACGCGTGGCGGCGCAACATGCCGCGCAAGGACGCCAGGACGGTCGAGGACGTGTGCCGGAGCCTCATGACGCGTCTGGGTTACAGCAGTTAAGGTCGCCGCTGCGGGTCAGCTGTCCAGTGTGTCCCCCATGTTTTGCACTGACGTGAAGTTTGCTGCTGAAAATCCTCCTGCTCCGGTCGACCCTCAATGTTTTGCTTGCAGCACTCGTGTCTCGGCTACAACCCGGGTTTTCTGTTCACGCGTCCGTGTCTTAAAAGTGTTTTTCTCAAGTGTCCTGGAACAGTTTTCTACTGTGTCTTAGAAAAAGATTAAAAATCAAAGCTTCTCAAACATGTGATTCCACTTTTTGGTGTAATTTTCTACTTTTTGAGAGTAAGAAGTGTTTAGATTTGTAACAGTTTATTCACACGAGATTTCATCATCTTGGATACAAACCAAGATTAAACATTTAAACTCATGATCCGACAGTTCATTGACTACTGAACAGGAAGTCCAAACATGTGACGTCAACACCTTTGGCTAAAGCTAATGTTAGCATGAAGAATTGATGTGGTTCGTAATCGAGTCTTTCTTTTCAAAGCACGTCTTTCGTTGAACCTTCAGTTTCATCATTTATTTTAGAGGCTTAAACACTTGTTTAAATGTGATTTGTTTATTTCTATTGTCAGAACTAAACATGATGAACGGTCTCCGGGTCGTGAGTTTGATGAGTTTATCGAAGATTCGTCTTCAGAAAAACAAAAATAATGATTGTACGTCACATCAGGTCTGAGAGGAAACAGTCGTCGTTTTGTTTCTGGTTTATTTACGGGAAGGTTTGGGTTTTTAACATGTTTACGGTCGACAAGGTTCATTTTCATAGATAGAAATATGAAGTAATGCTTGAATTAAATGACGTCAGAAACATAGAGTTGAAAAACACTTGGTGAAGAAATAGAAACATGGAGAGGAAAGTGTAGAACATGTTGAATAAAGAAAATAAAAGTCTTTAAAAATATTAAAACTGTATTTGTGGCAGAAAATAGAATAAATGATGAAAATTCTTCAAATGATTAACATTAATTGAACATTTTGTGAAGTTAGAAAAGAAAAGATAAAAAATAAGTAAATAAAGACAAATAGTTCTTGACCTTGTGATAAATTCTGTGAAAACAAACCAAATAAATTCAGGTGAAGATGAAAACAATCTTTGATGCTTTAATTAAATGAATTAAACGAATGATTCACAACAGCATGAACTTGATGAAGAACTTTTATCATAACGAGTGAAAAGTAAAAACCTCGACGACGTCGGTGAGGAAGTAGGAAAGTATTTATGGATCCGTGCGACACGTTTCCCAGCGGATCAGGGATGAATCCGACTATTTTAACTCCTTTGTTTATGGAATGAGTTCAGAGAGAAGCGCTCGACAGGATCAAAGTGAGCGGGAATAAAAAAAATCTTCCTCGACGTCGTTTGAGAGAAAATGGTTTCAGAAGCTGTGAAGTTTCTAATTGAAGGAAACAATGTTTGGAATTCAGTCTCCAGGCGGGAATATGGAGTCATGTCGTCACTGAAGAACCATCGAGATGTTCTGCTGCTGTCGCCGTGACGATGAAGGAGATCCTCCGTCACTCACGTCCAGGATGATTGACAGGACGTCCAAACATGTCTTTGATAAAAGATATTTTTACATGTCGCTCTTCAAAGGATGATGGAACAGGTCGAGGAGGCACTCGAGGAAGACGCCGTGAAACGACTGAACAAATAACTGGAGATTTCAACCATTTCTGGTTCAAATTGATGTTAATATTTGCATTATTTACTTCATTTCATCTCAATTATTGATGTTAAAACAATACTTTGTTATATATACTGTATATATATATATATATTTATATATTTATATATATTTATAACTTACAAACAACTACAATAAATAGAACAAATAATTAAAAGTAAACCAATTAAATAAAATGTTTTGCATAAAAAGAAGAAGTCTTGAATGTTCAGTTCAGTTTATTTAAAAGGAAAATGTATAACTATGTCAATAAAACATCATAAATAATCAGTAATTAATAATATATATGATCAATCACACACAAAACTACAATAACAAATCAAAGTAAATAAATGAATCAAACCACTTGTTGTGATGATAATATTTCTGTATGAAGAATCTACAGAAATATTAGTAAAAATGTCATTTTCATCCAAACATCTAAGATCTACTGCTAGGACTGAACGACATCATCGTGTTCAGTTTATATTTGATCAATAATAAATCATACACACAAATACTACTAATACATCAATACATGAAGGACAGACGTAACACTGATTGTTTGTGTAACTGTTACTAACAAGTCTTCTTCTCAGACGTGGAGCTTCAACACGTCTCTCACCAGCAGAAGAACGAGTCGGAACATGTTCACACGTCTCTCTGTCAACATGGAAAAACGCCTCCATGTGTGTGGAGTCGAGAAACGCTTCTCGCTCGTAATTCACTCATCAAGTGTTTCATGTTCCGCACTTTCTACTCACTCAAGCTCCTCCTCTGTTCGAGGCCTGGAGGACCTGGAGGACCTGGAGGACCTGGAGGACCTGGAGGACCTGGAGGACCTGGAGGACCTGGAGGACCTGGAGGACCTGGAGGACCTGGAGACGTGAAGGACTTGTAGACGTGAAGGACATGTAGACGTGAAGGACATGTAGACGTGAAGGACATGTAGACGTGAAGGACTTGTAGACGTAAAGAAAATGTAGACGTGAAGGACATGTAGAAGGACGTGAAGGACTTGTAGACGTGAAGGACTTGTAGACGTGAAGGACTTGTAGACGTGAAGGACATGTAGACGTGAAGGACTTGTAGACGTGAAGGACATGTAGACGTGAAGGACATGTAGACGTGAAGGACTTGTAGACGTGAAGGACTTGTGAAGGACGTGAAGACGTGAAGGACTTGTAGACGTGAAGGACATGTAGACGTGAAGGACTTGTAGACGTGAAGGACTTGTAGACGTGAAGGACTTGTAGACGTGAAGGACTTGTAGACGTGAAGGACATGTAGACGTGAAGGACTTGTAGACGTGAAGGACATGTAGACGTGAAGGACATGTAGACGTGAAGGACTTGTAGACGTGAAGGACTTGTAGACGTGAAGGACTTGTAGACGTGAAGGACTTGTAGACGTGAAGGACTTGTAGACGTGAAGGACAAGTAGACGTGAAGGACTTGTAGACGTGAAGGACTTGTAGACCTGAAGGACTTGTAGACGTGAAGGACTTGTAGACGTGAAGGACTTGTAGACGTGAAGGACTTGTAGACGTGAAGGACTTGTAGGTAGACGTGAAGGACATGTAGACGTGAAGGACTTGTAGACGTGAAGGACTTGTAGACGTGAAGGACGTGAAGGACATGACGGACGTGAAGGTCGTGAAGGACATGAAGGTCGTGAAGGACGTGAAGGACATGAAGGACATGAAGGTCTTGAAGGACATGAAGAACATGAAGGACATGAAGGACATGAAGGTTGTGAAGGTCGTGAAGGTCGTGAAGGTTGTCAAGGTCGTGAAGGACATGAAGGACATGAAGGACATGAAGGACGTGAAGGTCATGAAGGACATGAAGGACATCAAGGACATGAAGGACGTGAAGGACATGAAGGACGTGAAGGACGGGAAGGACATGAAGGACGTCAGTGAGTCAGTGAGTCAGTCAGTGAGTCAGTGAGTCAGTGAGTCAGTCAGTCAGTGAGTCAGTCAGTCAGTGAGTCAGTCAGTGAGTCAGTCAGTGAGTCAGTGAGTCAGTCAGTCAGTGAGTCAGTCAGTGAGTCAGTGAGTCAGTAAGTCAGTCAGTGAGTCAGTCAGTCAGTGAGTCAGTCAGTGAGTCAGTGAGTCAGTCAGTCAGTGAGTCAGTCAGTGAGTCAGTGAGTCAGTAAGTCAGTCAGTGAGTCAGTGAGTCAGTGAGTCAGTGAGTCAGTGAGTCAGTCAGTGAGTCAGTGAGTCAGTCAGTGAGTCAGTGAGTCAGTGAGTCAGTGAGTCAGTGAGTCAGTGAGTCAGTCAGTGAGTCAGTCAGTCAGTCAGTGAGTCAGTGAGTCAGTCAGTGAGTCAGTGAGTCAGTGAGTCAGTGAGTCAGTGAGTCAGTCAGTGAGTCAGTCAGTCAGTCAGTGAGTCAGTGAGTCAGTCAGTCAGTAAGTCAGTCAGTGAGTCAGTGAGTCAGTGAGTCAGTGAGTCAGTCAGTGAGTCAGTGAGTCAGTCAGTGAGTCAGTGAGTCAGTGAGTCAGTCAGTGAGTCAGTGAGTCAGTGAGTCAGTGAGTCAGTCAGTGAGTCAGTGAGTCAGTGAGTCAGTGAGTCAGTCAGTGAGTCAGTGAGTCAGTCAGTGAGTCAGTGAGTCAGTGAGTCAGTGAGTCAGTGAGTCAGTCAGTGAGTCAGTGAGTCAGTGAGTCAGTGAGTCAGTCAGTGAGTCAGTGAGTCAGTCAGTCAGTCAGTCAGTCAGTCAGTGAGTCAGTGAGTCAGTGAGTCAGTGAGTCAGTGAGTCAGTGAGTCAGTGTTTGAATGACTCAAAGCTCCACGAGTCACTTGTTGACAAACGACTGAAGATTTAACTTCATCCGTTTGACTTTTGTCCTACACACACTTATATACACACTTATACACACACACACACACACTTATATACACACTTATATACACACTTATATACACACTCACTCACACACACTTATACACACACTCACTCACACACACTTATACACACACACACACACTTATACACACACACACTTATACACACACTCACACTTATACACTCACACACACTTATACACACACACACACACTCACACTTATACACTCACACACACTTATACACACACTCACACTTATACACTCACACACACTTATACACACACTCACACTTATACACCCACACACACTTATACACACACACACTTATACACTCACACACACTTATACACTCACACACACTTATACACTCACACACTAATACACACACACTTATACACACACTCACACTTATACACTCACACACACTTATACACACACACACACACTCACTCAAACACACTTATACACACACTCACTCACACACACTTATACACACACACACACTTATACACACACACACACTTATACACACACACACACACACACACTTATACACTCGCACACTTATACACACACTCACACTTATACGCTCACACACACACGCACACACACACAAACACTTATACACACGCACACACACTTATACACACACACACTAATACACACACACACACACACACACACATACACACACTTATACACTCACACATACACACTTATACACACAACCACACAGCCACGCACACACTTATACACACACACACTAATATACACACACACTAATATACACACACACTAATACACTCACAGACACAAACACACACACTTATACACTCACACACACACTTTTACACACATAGACACACACACAGACACACTCACACACAAACACGCACACACACGCACACACATATACACTCACGCACACACACACACTTATACACTCACACACACACACACCCTTACACACACAGACACACACACAGACACACAGACAGATACACACACAAACACACTCGCACACACACACGCACTTATACACTCACACACACACACACCCTTACACACACAGACACACACACAGACACACAGACAGATACACACACAAACACACTCGCACGCACACACACACACACACACACACACACACACACACGTACACTCACAAGTGTGTGTACTTACACAAGGATGGCGTCACTTCTACTGCAGTAACTCTCAGAGCTGCTCGTCAAACGTGTTTATAGTGTTTTTATAATTAGAAATTCTTCAATAATCCTCGTCTGTGATTAACTCTTGAGTTTAAAGTCTCATTAACTTCAAGAGTCTTAAAGAAATACTTCAGTTCTACCACAGAATTCAAGTTCTCACGAATCACATTTCAGTAGTTTCTCAGTGTTTGACTGTATTTTGTCGTAATACTTCATATTTAAATATGTTACAGCAAAAGAAAAGTACTTTAAGTTAATTTTAACGAGTATACGTCAGTATAAGTACATGAACTTGTAAGTTATTGATACATCTTCACACTAAATTGAAACAAATGTAATATTACGGAAGTACATTTTCAAGTAAACTAATCTCTACACTGTCAGTGTACTAGGTACTTACTTCTAGTACACTTATAGTAAACTCACTGTAACTAGAACTAAACTAAAACTTCTCAAAACACTTCAGAATAGACATGTGTTGATACATATCACTATACAAGGATACTATATATAGTGATATATAGTGATAGTGTAGTAACAAGTATATATGTGTAGTATTGTCCAGTACTTGACTCTGATGTTGTGATAGTGTAGTAACAAGTATATATGTGTAGTATTGTCCAGTACTTGACTCTGGTGTTGTGATAGTGTAGTAACAAGTATATATGTGTAGTATTGTCCAGTACTTGACTCCTGTATTGTGATAGTGTAGTAACAAGTATATATGTGTAGTATTGTCCAGTACTTGACTCCTGTATTGTGATAGTGTAGTAACAAGTATATATGTGTAGTATTGTCCAGTACTTGACTCTGGTGTTGTGATAGTATAGTAACAAGTATATATGTGTAGTATTGTCCAGTACTTGACTCCTGTGTTGTGATAGTGTAGTAACACGTATATATGTGTAGTATTGTCCAGCACTTGACTCCTGTGTTGTGATAGTGTAGTAACAAGTATATATGTGTAGTATTGTCCAGTACTTGACTCCTGTGTTGTGATAGTGTAGTAACAAGTATATATGTGTAATATTGTCCAGTACTTGACTCTGGTGTTGTGATAGTGTAGTAACAAGTATATATGTGTAGTATTGTCCAGTACTTGACTCTGGTGTTGTGATAGTGTAGTAACAAGTATATATGTGTAGTATTGTCCAGTACTTGACTCTGGTGTTGTGATAGTATAGTAACAAGTATATATGTGTAGTATTGTCCAGTACTTGACTCTGGTGTTGTGATAGTGTAGTAACAAGTATATATGTGTAGTATTGTCCAGTACTTGACTCTGGTGTTGTGATAGTGTAGTAACAAGTATATATGTGTAGTATTGTCCAGTACTTGACTCTGGTGTTGTGATAGTGTAGTAACAAGTATATATGTGTAGTATTGTCCAGTACTTGACTCTGGTGTTGTGATAGTGTAGTAACAAGTATATATGTGTAGTATTGTCCAGTACTTGACTCTGGTGTTGTGATAGTGTAGTAACAAGTATATATGTGTAGTATTGTCCAGTACTTGACTCTGGTGTTGTGATAGTGTAGTAACAAGTATATATGTGTAGTATTGTCCAGTACTTGACTCTGGTGTTGTGATAGTGTAGTAACAAGTATATATGTGTAGTATTGTCCAGTACTTGACTCTGGTGTTGTGATACTGTAGTAACAAGTATATATGTGTAGTATTGTCCAGTACTTGACTCTGGTGTTGTGATAGTGTAGTAACAAGTATATATGTGTAGTATTGTCCAGTACTTGACTCTGGTGTTGTGATACTGTAGTAACAAGTATATATGTGTAGTATTGTCCAGTACTTGACTCTGGTGTTGTGATACTGTAGTAACAAGTATATATGTGTAGTATTGTCCAGTACTTGACTCTGGTGTTGTGATACTGTAGTAACAAGTATATATGTGTAGTATTGTCCAGTACTTGACTCTGGTGTTGTGATAGTATAGTAACAAGTATATATGTGTAGTATTGTCCAGTACTTGACTCTGGTGTTGTGATAGTGTAGTAACAAGTATATATGTGTAGTATTGTCCAGTACTTGACTCTGGTGTTGTGATAGTGTAGTAACAAGTATATATGTGTAGTATTGTCCAGTACTTGACTCTGGTGTTGTGATAGTGTAGTAACAAGTATATATGTGTAGTATTGTCCAGTACTTGACTCTGGTGTTGTGATAGTGTAGTAACAAGTATATATGTGTAGTATTGTCCAGTACTTGACTCTGGTGTTGTGATAGTGTAGTAACAAGTATATATGTGTAGTATTGTCCAGTACTTGACTCTGGTGTTGTGATAGTGTAGTAACAAGTATATATGTGTAGTATTGTGGAGTACTTGACTCTGGTGTTGTGATACTGTAGTAACAAGTATATATGTGTAGTATTGTGGAGTACTTGACTCTGGTGTTGTGATACTGTAGTAACAAGTATATATGTGTAGTATTGTGGAGTACTTGACTCTGGTGTTGTAATACTGTAGTAACAAGTATATATGTGTAGTATTGTGGAGTACTTGACTCTGGTGTTGTAATACTGTAGTAACAAGTATATATGTGTAGTATTGTGGAGTACTTGACTCTGGTGTTGTGATACTGTAGTAACAAGTATATATGTGTAGTATTGTGGAGTACTTGACTCTGGTGTTGTAATACTGTAGTAACAAGTATATATGTGTAGTATTGTGGAGTACTTGACTCTGGTGTTGTAATACTGTAGTAACAAGTATATATGTGTAGTATTGTGGAGTACTTGACTCTGGTGTTGTAATACTGTAGTAACAAGTATATATGTGTAGTATTGTGGAGTACTTGACTCTGGTGTTGTAATACTGTAGTAACAAGTATATATGTGTAGTATTGTGGAGTACTTGACTCTGGTGTTGTGATACTGTAGTAACAAGTATATATGTGTAGTATTGTGGAGTACTTGACTCTGGTGTTGTAATACTGTAGTAACAAGTATATATGTGTAGTATTGTGGAGTACTTGACTCTGGTGTTGTGATACTGTAGTAACAAGTATATATGTGTAGTATTGTGGAGTACTTGACTCTGGTGTTGTAATACTGTAGTAACAAGTATATATGTGTAGTATTGTGGAGTACTTGACTCTGGTGTTGTAATACTGTAGTAACAAGTATATATGTGTAGTATTGTGGAGTATTTGACTCTGGTGTTGTAATACTGTAGTAACAAGTATATATGTGTAGTATTGTGGAGTACTTGACTCTGGTGTTGTGATACTGTAGTAACAAGTATATATGTGTAGTATTGTGGAGTACTTGACTCTGGTGTTGTGATACTGTAGTAACAAGTATATACGTGTAGTATTGTGGAGTACTTGACTCTGGTGTTGTGATACTGTAGTAACAAGTATATATGTGTTGTATTGTGGAGTACTTGACTCTGGTGTTGTAATACTGTAGTAACAAGTATATATGTGTAGTATTGTGGAGTACTTGACTCTGGTGTTGTAATACTGTAGTAACAAGTATATATGTGTAGTATTGTCCAGTACTTGACTCTGGTGTTGTGATAGTGTAGTAACAAGTATTTATGTGTAGAATTGTCCAGTACTTGACTCTGGTGTTGTGATAGTGTAGTAACTAGTATATATGTGTAGTATTGTCCAGTACTTGACTCTGGTGTTGTGATAGTGTAGTAACAAGTATATATGTGTAGTATTGTCCAGTACTTGACTCTGGTGTTGTGATAGTGTAGTAACAAGTATATATGTGTAGTATTGTGGAGTACTTGACTCTGGTGTTGTAATACTGTAGTAACAAGTATATATGTGTAGTATTGTGGAGTACTTGACTCTGGTGTTGTAATACTGTAGTAACAAGTATATATGTGTAGTATTGTGGAGTACTTGACTCTGGTGTTGTAATACTGTAGTAACAAGTATATATGTGTAGTATTGTGGAGTACTTAACTCTGGTGTTGTAATACTGTAGTAACAAGTATATATGTGTAGTATTGTCCAGTACTTGACTCTGGTGTTGTAATACTGTAGTAACAAGTATATATGTGTAGTATTGTGGAGTACTTGACTCTGGTGTTGTAATACTGTAGTAACAAGTATATATGTGTAGTATTGTGGAGTACTTGACTCTGGTGTTGTGATACTGTAGTAACAAGTATATATGTGTAGTATTGTGGAGTACTTGACTCTGGTGTTGTAATACTGTAGTAACAAGTATATATGTGTAGTATTGTGGAGTACTTGACTCTGGTGTTGTGATACTGTAGTAACAAGTATATATGTGTAGTATTGTGGAGTACTTGACTCTGGTGTTGTAATACTGTAGTAACAAGTATATATGTGTAGTATTGTGGAGTACTTGACTCTGGTGTTGTAATACTGTAGTAACAAGTATATATGTGTAGTATTGTGGAGTATTTGACTCTGGTGTTGTAATACTGTAGTAACAAGTATATATGTGTAGTATTGTGGAGTACTTGACTCTGGTGTTGTGATACTGTAGTAACAAGTATATATGTGTAGTATTGTGGAGTACTTGACTCTGGTGTTGTAATACTGTAGTAACAAGTATATATGTGTAGTATTGTGGAGTACTTGACTCTGGTGTTGTAATACTGTAGTAACAAGTATATATGTGTAGTATTGTGGAGTACTTGACTCTGGTGTTGTGATACTGTAGTAACAAGTATATATGTGTAGTATTGTGGAGTACTTGACTCTGGTGTTGTGATACTGTAGTAACAAGTATATATGTGTAGTATTGTGGAGTACTTGACTCTGGTGTTGTGATACTGTAGTAACAAGTATATATGTGTAGTATTGTGGAGTACTTGACTCTGGTGTTGTGATACTGTAGTAACAAGTATATATGTGTAGTATTGTGGAGTACTTGACTCTGGTGTTGTAATACTGTAGTAACAAGTATATATGTGTAGTATTGTGGAGTACTTGACTCTGGTGCTGTAATACTGTAGTAACAAGTATATATGTGTAGTATTGTCCAGTACTTGACTCTGGTGTTGTGATAGTGTAGTAACAAGTATTTATGTGTAGAATTGTCCAGTACTTGACTCTGGTGTTGTGATAGTGTAGTAACTAGTATATATGTGTAGTATTGTCCAGTACTTGACTCTGGTGTTGTGATAGTGTAGTAACAAGTATATATGTGTAGTATTGTCCAGTACTTGACTCTGGTGTTGTGATAGTGTAGTAACAAGTATATATGTGTAGTATTGTGGAGTACTTGACTCTGGTGTTGTAATACTGTAGTAACAAGTATATATGTGTAGTATTGTGGAGTACTTGACTCTGGTGTTGTGATAGTGTAGTAACAAGTATATATGTGTAGTATTGTGGAGTACTTGACTCTGGTGTTGTAATACTGTAGTAACAAGTATATATGTGTAGTATTGTGGAGTACTTGACTCTGGTGTTGTAATACTGTAGTAACAAGTATATATGTGTAGTATTGTGGAGTACTTGACTCTGGTGTTGTGATACTGTAGTAACAAGTATATATGTGTAGTATTGTGGAGTACTTGACTCTGGTGTTGTGATACTGTAGTAACAAGTATATATGTGTAGTATTGTGGAGTACTTGACTCTGGTGTTGTGATAGTGTAGTAACAAGTATATATGTGTAGTATTGTGGAGTACTTGACTCTGGTGTTGTGATAGTGTAGTAACAAGTATATATGTGTAGTATTGTCCAGTACTTGACTCTGGTGTTGTGATAGTGTAGTAACAAGTATATATGTGTAGTATTGTGGAGTACTTGACTCTGGTGTTGTGATAGTGTAGTAACAAGTATATATGTGTAGTATTGTGGAGTACTTGACTCTGGTGTTGTGATAGTGTAGTAACAAGTATATATGTGTAGTATTGTCCAGTACTTGACTCTGGTGTTGTGATAGTGTAGTAACAAGTATATATGTGTAGTATTGTGGAGTACTTGACTCTGGTGTTGTAATACTGTAGTAACAAGTATATATATATGACTCATCCTCTGAAGCGTCTTCATCTCTTTCCATGAAACCCTCCAGTCCTGCAGCTCTTCCTCCAGATGTTCTGCTGCCAGATGTGAAATAGTTTCCACGACTATTTTTAGATCATGAACGTCTCACCAAATGTCAGGCGTGTCTAATGGAGACAAACGCACGAGATGTTTCATAATCCTGCTGAAGAAACACTTTTACAAGAACACGGTTAATCCCTCGACGGTCATTAAACAGTTACTAGTTAACTCGTCTCACTAACCACAGCTCGTGTTTGTTTCTCTGCCTGGACAACGAAAACAAACGGTTAAAGAATTCATGACTTGATGTTTGATCTTCTTCATGTCGTTGATACGATGCTTCAGGAAACGAGTGATAAAAGTAAAGTAACAAACATCTTCAAACACCAGCTGTTTTGATTGACACACGTCCGGTCCAATCAAATCTTTCAGTTTCTTTCTGTTTCTCATGCAATTATTTTGACGTTTTTCAGAATCTTTTTATTTTATGCCTTTTATTTTGACATTTTTCTTGAAGATCATTTTTTGTGCAATTTTTTTTAATTTTTTTTACGTTTTTCTTCCAATTACTTTCTTTTTTTTGTAAGAATCGTTTATTTTCTTCTTTTCATATTTTACCAGTTTTTGTCATTGTTGTTGTTTTTGTTTTCTTGTTTTGTTGTTGTTGTTGTTGTTGTTTTTGTTTTGTTGTTGTTGTTTTGTTGTTGTTGTTGTTTTTGTTGTTGTTGTTGTGTTGTTGTTGTTGTTTTTGTTGTTGTTGTTGTGTTGTTGTTGTTGTTGTTTTGTTGTTGTTGTTGTTGTTGTTGTTTTCTTGTTGTTGTTGTTTTTGTTTTGTTGTTGTTGTTTTTGTTTTGTTGTTGTTGTTGTTGTTTTTGTTGTTGTTGTTGTTTTGTTGTTGTTGTTGTTGTGTTTCTCGTTTGTCGACCTCACGCACTGTTCCTCCCTCACTCGTGAACAAGACCCCGACATGCTTCAACTCCTCCACTAGAGGCAGGATGGACTCAGATCTGGAGGTGCTGAAGGTCACGGTCTGACGACAACAACAGGACCACGTCATCCACACAAACCTGTGACTCATGATGAACGGAACCAGAGACGAGGAGCAGCTTCTCCGTGTGGACCAGGGTCAGGCCCCATGTACCCTCAGGATCCACGACCAGAACCACATCCATCCTCCTGAACCTGAGGCTCCACTATCTGACGACGCCTCCTTTCCAGGGCCTCCGCATAGACCTGACCAGTCCGAGGAACCTCGTCTGAGGAACCACCTCTGAGGAACCTGCTATGAGGAACCACCTCTGAGGAACCACCTCTGAGGAACCTGCTATGAGGAACCACCTCTGAGGAACCACCTCTGAGGAACCTGCTATGAGGAACCACCTCTGAGGAACCACCTTTGAGGAACCACCTCTGAGGAACCTGCTATGAGGAACCACCTCTGAGGAACCACCTCTGAGGAACCACCTCTGAGGAACCACCTCTGAGGAACCTGCTATGAGGAACCACCTCTGAGGAACCTGCTATGAGGAACCACCTCTGAGGAACCACCTTTGAGGAACCTGCTATGAGGAACCACCTCTGAGGAACCTGCTATGAGGAACCACCTCTGAGGAACCACCTTTGAGGAACCTGCTATGAGGAACCACCTCTGAGGAACCACCTCTGAGGAACCTGCTATGAGGAACCACCTCTGAGGAACCTGCTATGAGGAACCACCTCTGAGGAACCTGCTATGAGGAACCACCTCTGAGGAACCTCCTCAGTCTGTCGATCCAGAGGTTCTGATGACATCACGATGATGCAGATCGAAGGCCTTGAGAATCTCTGTTATGGTTCTGTGTGTTTTCTTCTTCTCTCCTCCACCAGAGCTGGACACAGTGGAGGGAGAAGATCATGGACTCTGGTTCTCCTTCTTGAACCCCGTCTGAGAAGAGACTCGAGGTCACTATAAGTTCTGGTCGACGGATCATTTATCGATGACCTTGTTTTTATTTCTCCACACTCACTGTTCAGTTCCAGCAGGACCAGCAGAAACTTGATCCACTTCCTGGTGTCGCTGAACCTGAACCAGATCCAAACTTCAGAGCCGAGTCACTGTGAGGAAACATCTGCTGCAGAAGAGTTTTGATGACGTCCAGACTTCGTTCATGATCTTCTTCATCAAGTCGACGGATCCTTGAATCCCTTCAAACGTTCAACATGTTTTTGATCATTTTGTTGAAAAGTTACAAAATGAAATCAAATAAAAATCTTCAAAATGACAGACTTTGATTTTTCTAAAAACTCTCGAATATATTTGTTGTCAAATAAATATTTGGTGGTTTTAATAGTTTCACAATATCAAGAGTAACCAGGTACACACCAAACAGTCATGTGACCGTCCGTGCATCTCATGATTGGCTTAAAGTTCAAGTTCATATTAAAAGAATAAAACATTTAAAATCTGAAGCTGAACATGTTAATATTTTCTAATGTCACTGAAATAATCCTCCATCTTTAATCCAAATAATGTTCCTCCGTCTTTAATCCAAATAATGTTCCTCCGTCTTTAATCCAAATAATGTTCCTCCGTCTTTAATCCAAATAATGTTCCTCCGTCTTTAATCCAAATAATGTTCCTCCGTCTTTAATCCAAATAATGTTCCTCCGTCTTTAATCCAAATAATGTTCCTCCGTCTTTAATCCAAATAATGTTCCTCCGTCTTTAATCCAAATAATGTTCCTCCGTCTTTAATCCAAATAATGTTCCTCCGTCTTTAATCCAAATAATGTTCCTCCGTCTTTAATCCAAATAATGTTCCTCCGTCTTTAATCCAAATAATGTTCCTCCGTCTTTAATCCAAATAATGTTCCTCCGTCTTTAATCCAAATAATGTTCCTCCGTCTTTAATCCAAATAATGTTCCTCCGTCTTTAATCCAAATAATGTTCCTCCGTCTTTAATCCAAATAATGTTCCTCCGTCTTTAATCCAAATAATGTTCCTCCGTCTTTAATCCAAATAATGTTCCTCCGTCTTTAATCCAAATAATGTTCCTCCGTCTTTAATCCAAATAATGTTCCTCCGTCTTTAATCCAAATAATGTTCCTCCGTCTTTAATCCAAATAATGTTCCTCCGTCTTTAATCCAAATAATGTTCCTCCGTCTTTAATCCAAATAATGTTCCTCCGTCTTTAATCCAAATAATGTTCCTCCGTCTTTAATCCAAATAATGTTCCTCCGTCTTTAATCCAAATAATGTTCCTCCGTCTTTAATCCAAATAATGTTCCTCCGTCTTTAATCCAAATAATGTTCCTCCGTCTTTAATCCAAATAATGTTCCTCCGTCTTTAATCCAAATAATGTTCCTCCGTCTTTAATCCAAATAATGTTCCTCCGTCTTTAATCCAAATAATGTTCCTCCGTCTTTAATCCAAATAATGTTCCTCCGTCTTTAATCCAAATAATGTTCCTCCGTCTTTAATCCAAATAATGTTCCTCCGTCTTTAATCCAAATAATGTTCCTCCGTCTTTAATCCAAATAATGTTCCTCCGTCTTTAATCCAAATAATGTTCCTCCGTCTTTAATCCAAATAATGTTCCTCCGTCTTTAATCCAAATAATGTTCCTCCGTCTTTAATCCAAATAATGTTCCTCCGTCTTTAATCCAAATAATGTTCCTCCGTCTTTAATCCAAATAATGTTCTTTTTTTTTATTTATTTATTTTTTTTAGAATCCCTTATTAGTCCCGCGAGGGGAAATTCAACCATTCACACACTGATGGGAGTAGGCTGTAGGCTGCACACTTGCGCCAAGTTCACCATCAGGAGCAATCAGGGTGAAGTGTCTTCAGGGACACAACGACACAAGCTTTAATCCAAATAATGTTCCTCCGTCTTTAATCCAAATAATGTTCCTCCGTCTTTAATCCAAATAATGTTCCTCCGTCTTTAATCCAAATAATGTTCCTCCGTCTTTAATCCAAATAATGTTCGTTCCAAATAATGTTCCTCCGTCTTTAATCCAAATAATGTTCCTCCGTCTTTAATCCAAATAATGTTCCTCCATCTTTAATCCAAATAATGTTCCTCTGTCTTTAATCCAAATAATGTTCCTCCATCTTTAATCCAAATAATGTTCCTCCGTTTTTAATCCAAATAATTTTCCTCCGTCTTTAATCCAAATAATTTTCCTCCGTCTTTAATCCAAATAATGTTCCTCCGTCTTTAATCCAAATAATGTTCCTCCGTCTTTAATCCAAATAATGTTCCTCCGTCTTTAATCCAAATAATGTTCCTCCGTCTTTAATCCAAATAATGTTCCTCCGTCTTTAATCCAAATAATGTTCCTCCGTCTTTAATCCAAATAATGTTCCTCCGTCTTTAATCCAAATAATGTTCCTCCGTCTTTAATCCAAATAATGTTCCTCCGTCTTTAATCCAAATAATGTTCCTCCGTCTTTAATCCAAATAATGTTCCTCCGTCTTTAATCCAAATAATGTTCCTCCGTCTTTAATCCAAATAATGTTCCTCCGTCTTTAATCCAAATAATGTTCCTCCGTCTTTAATCCAAATAATGTTCCTCCGTCTTTAATCCAAATAATGTTCCTCCGTCTTTAATCCAAATAATGTTCCTCCGTCTTTAATCCAAATAATGTTCCTCCGTCTTTAATCCAAATAATGTTCCTCCGTCTTTAATCCAAATAATGTTCCTCCGTCTTTAATCCAAATAATGTTCCTCCGTCTTTAATCCAAATAATGTTCCTCCGTCTTTAATCCAAATAATTGTTCCTCCGTCTTTAATCCAAATAATGTTCCTCCGTCTTTAATCCAAATAATGTTCTCATAATGTTCCTCCGTCTTTAATCCAAATAATGTTCCTCCGTCTTTAATCCAAATAATGTTCCTCCGTCTTTAATCCAAATAATGTTCTTTTTTTTTTTTTTTTTTTTTTTTTAGAATCCCTTATTAGTCCCAAAGGGGAAATTCAACCATTCACACACTGATGGGAGTAGGCTGTAGGCTGCACACTTGCGCCAAGTTCACCATCAGGAGCAATCAGGGTGAAGTGTCTTCAGGGACACAACGACACAAGCTTTAATCCAAATAATGTTCCTCCGTCTTTAATCCAAATAATGTTCCTCCGTCTTTAATCCAAATAATGTTCCTCCGTCTTTAATCCAAATAATGTTCCTCCGTCTTTAATCCAAATAATGTTCCTCCGTCTTTAATCCAAATAATGTTCCTCCGTCTTTAATCCAAATAATGTTCCTCCGTCTTTAATCCAAATAATGTTCCTCCATCTTTAATCCAAATAATGTTCCTCCGTCTTTAATCCAAATAATGTTCCTCCGTCTTTAATCCAAATAATGTTCCTCCATCTTTAATCCAAATAATGTTCCTCCGTTTTTAATCCAAATAATTTTCCTCCGTCTTTAATCCAAATAATGTTCCTCCGTCTTTAATCCAAATAATGTTCCTCCGTCTTTAATCCAAATAATGTTCCTCCGTCTTTAATCCAAATAATGTTCCTCCGTCTTTAATCCAAATAATGTTCCTCCGTCTTTAATCCAAATAATGTTCCTCCGTCTTTAATCCAAATAATGTTCCTCCGTCTTTAATCCAAATAATGTTCCTCCGTCTTTAATCCAAATAATGTTCCTCCGTCTTTAATCCAAATAATGTTCCTCCGTCTTTAATCCAAATAATGTTCCTCCGTCTTTAATCCAAATAATGTTCCTCCGTCTTTAATCCAAATAATGTTCCTCCGTCTTTAATCCAAATAATGTTCCTCCGTCTTTAATCCAAATAATTCTGTCTTTAATCCAAATAATGTTCCTCCTTCTTTAATCCAAATAATGTTCCTCCGTCTTTAATCCAAATAATGTTCCTCCGTCTTTAATCCAAATAATGTTCCTCCGTCTTTAATCCAAATAATGTTCCTCCGCGTCTTTTAATCCAAATAATGTTCCTCCGTCTTTAATCCAAATAATGTTCCTCCGATCTTTAATCCAAATAATGTTCCTCCGTCTTTAATCCAAATAATGTTCCTCCGTCTTTAATCCAAATAATGTTCCTCCGTCTTTAATCCAAATAATGTTCCTCCGTCTTTAATCCAAATAATGTTCCTCCGTCTTTAATCCAAATAATGCTTCCTCCGTCTTTAATCCAAATAATGTTCCTCCGTCTTTAATCCAAATAATGTTCCTCCGTCTTTAATCCAAATAATGTTCCTACGTCTTTAATCCAAATAATGTTCCTCCGTCTTTAATCCAAATAATGTTCCTCCATCTTTAATCCAAATAATGTTCCTCCATCTTTAATCCAAATAATGTTCCTCCGTCTTTAATCCAAATAATGTTCCTCCATCTTTAATCCAAATAATGTTCCTCCATCTTTAATCCAAATAATGTTCCTCCGTCTTTAATCCAAATAATGTTCCTCCGTCTTTAATCCAAATAATGTTCCTCCATCTTTAATCCAAATAATGTTCCTCCATCTTTAATCCAAATAATGTTCCTCCGTCTTTAATCCAAATAATGTTCCTCCATCTTTAATCCAAATAATGTTCCTCCGTTTTTAATCCAAATAATTTTCCTCCTTCTTTAATCCAAATAATTTTCCTCCGTCTTTAATCCAAATAATGTTCCTCCATCTTTAATCCAAATAATGTTCCTCCATCTTTAATCCAAATAATGTTCCTCCATCTTTAATCCAAATAATGTTCCTCCATCTTTAATCCAAATAATGTTCCTCCGTCTTTAATCCAAATAATGTTCCTCCATCTTTAATCCAAATAATGTTCCTCCATCTTTAATCCAAATAATGTTCCTCCATCTTTAATCCAAATAATGTTCCTCCGTCTTTAATCCAAATAATGTTCCTCCATCTTTAATCCAAATAATGTTCCTCCGTTTTTAATCCAAATAATTTTCCTCCTTCTTTAATCCAAATAATTTTCCTCCGTCTTTAATCCAAATAATGTTCCTCCGTCTTTAATCCAAATAATGTTCCTCCGTCTTTAATCCAAATAATGTTCCTCCGTCTTTAATCCAAATAATGTTCCTCCGTCTTTAATCCAAATAATGTTCCTCCGTCTTTAATCCAAATAATGTTCCTCCAGAAAGGGAGGAGGCCCCGGGTCGGACCCAGACTTCTCTGTTCTCACCTTTGACGATGAACGTCTTCTAGAAACGAGTCATTTGACCTTCAAAAGATATGAAGACTGAGGTTTAGTATCTCAGGGTCTTGTTCACGCGTGAGGGGAGACAGAGTGTGAGTCAACAGTTGTTCAGATGTGTGATTAAATAATAAATAATAAATAATAAAAAAGAGAGCTGAGCTAAAAGACTAAAAGGATTTTCATTGACATTTATCCGGTAGTTTTAATCGTGTCGCCCCGGCCACAGACTCGTGCTGCGCCGCCCTCACGCACTCCTCGGATGAACCTTCAGTCTTCCTCGAAGAACCTCTGAGGCGAGTCCAGTCCTTTTCGGGGGATTTAAGCAGCCGAGCCTCCAGTAATTTCTAGTAATCTTCTCTAATCTTCTCCGACTCTTCTTCCGCACCTTCTCGTTTTATTTACTCTCCACCAGCTTTTCTTCTGCTCGGCATGAAAGTCGAATGAAAGTCTGAGCGATAAATGATTTTCCTTCTCGACGCAGTGACACGAGAGTTTCTGACGGTGAAACCATGATGTTCTGTCGTCCTGCTGTCGGTTTAACCTGTCGGACGGATCGGCTCTTTGTTCGTGACGGAGCCAGAGGACGACCCTGTGTGGAGAGAAGACTTAACTTAGATTTTACCGTATGTTCCGGACGATAAGTGTCAGTTTTCTTCATAGTTTGTCCGCGACTTATACTCTGGAGCGACTTATGTGTGAAATTATGACCACATTATTATATCATTTCACATGTTATTCTCACACTAAACCACCAGAGGGCGCTCTAGGCCTGTGTTGATCATTTCCACGTAGAAGAGGAAGCATCTTCTACCTCCGGAGTTAGTTAGTTGTTTAAAAGTGACACGAGGATGAAGAGTTATTTGGAGTTACACGGATGGTTTGGTAAACTAGTTAGTTATTGATGCTATAGTTCTCTGAATAACTCTTCATATGTTATGTTAACATACCAGGTTCTCACTTCATGTAACGGAACATTATTCTGTTGTTGCCTCTAGTTTTATTTTAATCTTTTCAAGATCACATGTCTGTTCTTGGATTTTATCAAATCAATTTCCCGGTATACATTTTTCTTTTATACATAAAAAAAACTCTGTCCGTTTGTCATTTTAATCCGTGTTGTGTCTCAAATCTCATACTTGTGTACTCAAAGCTAGTGTTTTTAGTGCAGAAGTGCGTCTCAATTCGTAGTATGTAAATGTAGTTCTTCCACTCTGCTCTCTCTGAAGGACGTCGTTGTTTGTTGATCTTTACAAACTGATCTTCTGATCTCCACTGACCCCCATCATGGCCTCCAGTGCTTCCTCTTCTGTTGAATGAACATATTGTCTTGTTCCTGTTATTTTAGTCTCTAACGTCTAGATTTATAAAATAATCTTCTTTCTTTAAGGAATGTTTTTGTTTTAATACTTGGACTCCATGATGATGTCGTTCTTTATCTTTATCTCCGTCTTAAACCATGTGATGAACAACTTCATCCATGGTTTCCTCAGGTTTGAAGAAACAAAGAAACATAAGTTACTGATGTGTTCGACTGACGCTGGTTTCTGTCCAAAGAAGCTGCTGCTGTGGACAAGATTAGATCCAGATGGACATGAAGACTCTTAGTCCACCAGAGTCAGACGCCGTCTTCAGATCTGTCTCCGTCTTCAGATATGTCTCTGTCTTCAGATATGTCTCTGTCTTCAGATCTGTCTCTGTCTTCAGATGTGTCTTCGTCTTCAGACCTGTCTCTGTCTTCAGACCTGTCTCTGTCTTCAGACCTGTCTCTGTCTTCAGATGTGTCTTCGTCTTCAGACCTGTCTCTGTCTTCAGACCTGTCTCTGTCTTCAGACCTGTCTCTGTCTTCAGACCTGTCTCTGTCTTCAGACCTGTCTCTGTCCTCAGACCTGTCTCTGTCTTCAGACCTGTCTTCATCTTCAGACCTGTCTCTGTCTTCAGACCGGTCTCTGTCTTTAGATGTGTCTCTGTCTTCAGACCTGTCTCTGTCTTTAGACCTGTCTCTGTCTTCAGACCTGTCTCTGTCTTCAGACCTGTCTCTGTCTTCAGATGTGTCTTCGTCTTCAGACCTGTCTCTGTCTTCAGACCTGTCTCTGTCTTCAGACCTGTCTTCATCTTTAGACCTGTCTCTGTCTTCAGACCGGTCTCTGTCTTTAGATGTGTCTCTGTCTTCAGACCTGTCTTTGTCTTCAGACCTGTCTCTGTCTTCAGATGTGTCTTCGTCTTCAGACCTGTCTCTGTCTTCAGATGTGTCTTCGTCTTCAGACCTGTCTCTGTCTTCAGATGTGTCTTCGTCTTCAGACCTGTCTCTGTCTTCAGATGTGTCTTCGTCTTCAGACCTGTCTCTGTCTTCAGACCTGTCTTCATCTTCAGACCTGTCTTCATCTTCAGACCGGTCTCTGTCTTTAGATATGTCTCTGTCTTCAGACCTGTCTCTGTCTTCAGACCTGTCTCTGTCTTCAGATGTGTCTTCGTCTTCAGACCTGTCTCTGTCTTCAGACCTGTCTCTGTCTTCAGACCTGTCTCTGTCTTCAGACCTGTCTCTGTCTTCAGACCTGTCTCTGTCTTTAGATCTGTCTCTGTCTTCAGACCTGTCTCTGTCTTCAGACCTGTCTTCATCTTCAGACCTGTCTCCGTCTTCAGACCTGTATCCGTCTTCAGATCTGTCTCTGTCTTCAGACCTGTCTCTGTCCAGACCTGTCTGTCTTCAGACGTGTTCTGTCTTCAGACCTGTCTCTGTCTTCAGACCTGTCTCTGTCTTCAGACTCTGTCTTCAGACCTGTCTTCATCTTCAGACCTGTCTCCGTCTTCAGACCTGTATCCGTCTTCAGATCTGTCTCTGTCTTCAGATGTGTCTCCGTCTTCAGACCTGTCTCTGTCTTCAGACCTGTCTCTGTCCTCAGACCTGTCTCTGTCTTCAGACCTGTCTCTGTCTTTAGACCTGTCTCTGTCTTCAGACGTCCAGACATGGTTTCATCAGAGGAGCTTCTGGTCTTCATGTCTTTACAAGAACATATTCCAGCGTCTCCATGAGAAACAGACTCAGTGGAAACAAATCCACTGACAGAAAGTTCACAAAAAGTTAAAACAAGAAGGAATGAAATCAAAAACTTCCAGGAGTTCAGATCCAGATCCTCCTTCAACCCAGAAACTAAGACTCATGCGACTCTTTTTTACACTTTTAAATTCTATCAATTATTCTTCTGTACTTTTTATTAATTCATTTATTATTCAACGTTTCGACTCAATGATATATTTTTCAGTCTTAATATCCTTAAACCTGCAGAACTTAATGAATGTGTTTCTGACGTCGTTCTCTGAACAGACAAACCAAGTGTTGCTGGTTTAAAATGATTTGTTTGTAGAAAAACATTCAATCGTAAAATAAATATTATATACAGTATATATAAAAATATATAAGAAGATGATTCTACTTTCATTTTGAACCTTTATGTTTTGGTTTTATATGTTGTCACGTGCTGTGTTCAGGAACCTCTGGTAAACCTAAGTGTGGAGATACTTAGACTTAGACATTCTTTATTATCATTCTGGATTCACAAAGTATACACAGAACGAAATATGGTTTGCAATAATATTAACTATAATACTGGCTTAGTGCACGTCTACCCATGTAATACAACATGTACAGTAACAATAGATGCAAGAAGCAGTTTTAGAAACAATTTAGAAACAGTTTCCAGTAACAACCATTAACAATAAAAGTTAAAAACAGTTTAAAACTATGGATACAATAAAGGATCAAATGCATTTGTTTTGAACTTCAACATAAATCACTTTAGTTCCAGTTCAAGAGTCTGAGGGAAGAAGTCGTTGTAGAACCTGCTGGTTCTGCACCGGAAGCGACGGAACATCTTCTCAGAGGCCAGCAGGGAAAACAGGCCCTGATGTGTGGAGTCCTTGAACATATCCCTGGATCGGGACGAGATGTCTCTGCTGTCCTCACCAGTCTCTACCACCAGACTCTCTCTGGTTCTCCTGCAGAACTTATGTCCATGAATACGTCAAAGTTCCTGAAAGTATGGAATTAATAATGAAGCAAAAGTGTAAAAAAGTGAAAAAACAAAACACTCCTCAGAGACTTGAACTCACAGGGAAAGAATCTCAAGTGAAGTTCAGGGACAACAGTGGAGTCAGGAGTGTATGTAGCTGTGTGTGTGTTGACACAAACTACACAATACATCAACTGCAACACAACTGCAACACAACTGCAACACAACTGCAACACAACTGCAACACAACTGTAAGAAAGTTTCATTTGACAAAAGTCAGTATTGAAATAAAAAAGATTAAAAGTTAACAAAAGAGAAATCAAGTCAGTCTACACTAAAAAAAAGACATGAATGAATTTATTCTAACATGTTTTTAACATGTACTTATTTCCTGATACAAAATAACAAAATCTCCAAAAAGAAACAAATAAAACTTTAAAAAAAAACAGTATTTTCGAAAAAAAGAGAGGAAGAAGTGAAAGTCTTTAGCTGGCGGGTCTTAGGTCGAGAAGACAAACAGCAGAGAGTCAGAATTGAACCTTCAACTGATGTGGAAGTTTAAAAGACTAAAAATACTCATGGAGTAACATTACGAAACCTTGTGTAGTAACATGACAAAACCTCTTGATTAATATTACAATACCTCGTGGAGTAACATTATGAAACCTTGTGTAGTATTATGACAAAACCTCTTGATTAATATTACAATACCTCGTGGAGTAACATTACAAAACCTTGTGAAGTAACATGACAAAACCTCTTGAATAATATTACAATACCTCGTGGAGTAACATTACGAAACCTTGTGTAGTAACATGACAAAACCTCTTGAATAATATTACAATACCTCGTGGAGTAACATTATGAAACCTTGTGTAGTAACATGACAAAACCTCTTGAATAATATTACAATACCTCGTGGAGTAACATTATGAAACCTTGTGTAGTAACATGACAAAACCTCTTGAATAATATTACAATACCTCGTGGAGTAACATTACGAAACCTTGTGTAGTAACATGACAAAACCTCTTGAATAATATTACAATACCTCGTGGAGTAACATTACGAAACCTTGTGTAGTAACATGACAAAACCTCTTGAATAATATTACAATACCTCATGGAGACATTATGAAACCTTGTGTAGTAACATGACAAAACCTCTTGAATAATATTACAATACCTCGTGGAGTAACATTACGAAAGAAACCTTGTGTAGTAACATGACAAAACCTCTTGAATAATATTACAATACCTCATGGAGTAACATTATGAAACCTTGTGAAGTAACATGACAAAACCTCTTGAATAATATTACAATACCTCGTGGAGTAACATTACGAAACCTTGTGTAGTAACATGACAAAACCTCTTGAATAATATTACAATACCTCGTGGAGTAACATTACGAAACCTTGTGTAGTAACATGACAAAACCTCTTGAATAATATTACAATACCTCGTGGAGTAACATTACGAAACCTTGTGTAGTAACATGACAAAACCTCTTGAATAATATTACAATACCTCATGGGTACAGTAACATTATGAAACCCTTGTGAGTAACAGTAACATGACAAAACCTCTTGAATAATATTACAATACCTCGTGGAGTAACATTATGAAACCTTGTGTAGTAACATGACAAAACCTCTTGAATAATATTACAATACCTCATGGAGTAACATTATGAAACCTTGTGTAGTAACATGACAAAACCTCTTGAATAATATTACAATACCTCGTGGAGTAACATTACGAAACCTTGTGTGTAGTAACATGACAAAACCTCTTGAATAATATTACAATACCTCGTCCGGAGTAACATTACGAAACCTTGTGTAGTAATCATGACAAAACCTCTTGAATAATATTACAATACCTAGTGGGCATGGATGAAACCTTGTGTAGTAACATGACAAAACCTCTTGAATAATATTACAATACCTCGTGGAGTAACATTACGAAACCTTGTGTAGTAACATGACAAAACCTCTTGAATAATATTACAATACCTCGTGGAGTAACATTATGAAACCTTGTGTAGTATTATGACAAAACCTCTTGATTAATATTACAATACCTCGTGGAGTAACATTATGAAACCTTGTGAAGTAACATGACAAAACCTCTTGAATAATATTACAATACCTCGTGGAGTAACATTACGAAACCTTGTGTAGTAACATGACAAAACCTCTTGAATAATATTACAATACCTCGTGGAGTAACATTACGAAACCTTGTGAGTAACATGACAAAACCTCTTGAATAGTATTACACACCTCGTGGGGTAAAATTAGAAACCCTGTTTAGTAACATGACAAAACCTCTTGAATAATATTACAATACCTCGTGGAGTAACATTACGAAACCTTGTGTAGTAACATGACAAAACCTCTTGAATAATATTACAATACCTCGTGGAGTAACATTACGAAACCTTGTGTAGTAACATGACAAAACCTCTTGAATAATATTACAATACCTCGTGGAGTAACATTACGAAACCTTGTGTAGTAACATGACAAAACCTCTTGAATAATATTACAATACCTCGTGGAGTAACTTATTACAAATGAAACCTTGTGTAGTAACATGACAAAACCTCTTGAATAATATTACAATACCTCGTGGAGTAACATTATGAAACCTTGTGTAGTAACATGACAAAACCTCTTGAATAATATTACAATACCTCGTGGAGTAACATTACGAAACCTTGTGTAGTAACATGACAAAACCTCTTGAATAATATTACAATACCTCGTGGAGTAACATTACGAAACCTTGTGTAGTAACATGACAAAACCTCTTGAATAATATTACAATACCTCGTGGAGTAACATTACGAAACCTTGTGTAGTAACATGACAAAACCTCTTGAATAATATTACAATACCTCGTGGAGTAACATTATGAAACCTTGTGTAGTAACATGACAAAACCTCTTGAATAATATTACAATACCTCGTGGAGTAACATTACGAAACCTTGTGTAGTAACATGACAAAACCTCTTGAATAATATTACAATACCTCGTGGAGTAACATTACGAAACCTTGTGTAGTAACATGACAAAACCTCTTGAATAATATTACAATACCTCGTGGAGTAACATTACGAAACCTTGTGTAGTAACATGACAAAACCTCTTGAATAATATTACAATACCTCGTGGAGTAACATTACGAAACCTTGTGTAGTAACATGACAAAACCTCTTGAATAATATTACAATACCTCGTGGAGTAACATTATGAAACCTTGTGTAGTAACATGACAAAACCTCTTGAATAATATTACAATACCTCGTGGAGTAACATTACGAAACCTTGTGTAGTAACATGACAAAACCTCTTGAATAATATTACAATACCTCGTGGAGTAACATTATGAAACCTTGTGTAGTAACATGACAAAACCTCTTGAATAATATTACAATACCTCGTGGAGTAACATTACGAAACCTTGTGTAGTAACATGACAAAACCTCTTGAATAATATTACAATACCTCGTGGAGTAACATTACGAAACCTTGTGTAGTAACATGACAAAACCTCTTGAATAATATTACAATACCTCGTGGAGTAACATTACGAAACCTTGTGTAGTAACATGACAAAACCTCTTGAATAATATTACAATACCTCGTGGAGTAACATTATGAAACCTTGTGTAAGTAACATGCAAAACCTCTTGAATAATATTACAATACCTCGTGGAGTAACATTACGAAACCTTGTGTAGTAACATGACAAAACCTCTTGAATAATATTACAATACCTCGTGGAGTAACATTACGAAACCTTGTGTAGTAACATGACAAAACCTCTTGAATAATATTACAATACCTCGTGGAGTAACATTATGAAACCTTGTGTAGTAACATGACAAAACCTCTTGAATAATATTACAATACCTCGTGGAGTAACATTACGAAACCTTGTGTAGTAACATGACAAAACCTCTTGAATAATATTACAATACCTCGTGGAGTAACATTATGAAACCTTGTGTAGTAACATGACAAAACCTCTTGAATAATATTACAATACCTCGTGGAGTAACATTATGAAACCTTGTGTAGTAACATGACAAAACCTCTTGAATAATATTACAATACCTCGTGGAGTAACATTATGAAACCTTGTGTAGTAACATGACAAAACCTCTTGAATAATATTACAATACCTCGTGGAGTAACATTACGAAACCTTGTGTAGTAACATGACAAAACCTCTTGAATAATATTACAATACCTCATGGAGTAACATTATGAAACCTTGTGAAGTAACATGACAAAACCTCTTGAATAATATTACAATACCTCGTGGAGTAACATTATGAAACCTTGTGAAGTAACATGACAAAACCTCTTGAATAATATTACAATACCTCGTGGAGTAACATTATGAAACCTTGTGTAGTAACATGACAAAACCTCTTGAATAATATTACAATACCTCGTGGAGTAACATTATGAAACCTTGTGAAGTAACATGACAAAACCTCTTGAATAATATTAGAATACCTCGTGGAGTAACATTATGAAACCTTGTGTGGTAACATTACAAAACTTTGTGTAATAATATTACGAAACCTTGTGAAGTAACATTACGAAACCTTGTGGAGTAACATTACGAAACCTTGTGTAGAAACATTACGAAACCTGTGAGAGTAATATTGCGAAACCTCGTGGAGTAACATTACAAAACCTTGTGAAGTAACATTACGAAACCTCGTGGAGTAACATTATGAAACCTTGTGTACTAACATTACAAAACTTTGTGTAGTAACAATACGAAGCCCTTGTGTAGTAACATAACGAAAGCTCTTGAATAACATTAGGAAATTTCATGGAGTAACATTCCAAAACCTTGTGTAGTGACATTACGAGACCTGCTGGAGTAATAGTACAAGGTCTGGCACAATAATACTCGGCAGAAGCAACAGATCTTAAGGTGTATTTATTATAAATTGAACGGCACCAAATCGTTAATTTGTCGTCGTCCTCGAGTCTCAGTCATGATTGAATCGAAAGCTCCACAGATCTCAGCAGTACTTCAGGTCATTTAATATATTTCTTTACCAGCAGACGCTCGCAGGAGAAAGTCTTGCTCGCTGACTCTCCTCCTCCTTCAGATATTTATAAAACAAAGTCATTCACGGCCGTCGCAGCACGATGTCCGCGATTAAGTCGTTCCTCCGGAGCGAAGCATTTATTCAGACAAACACACACCAGCGGCTCGTGCACACACACCCAGGACACTTTCAATTAATCAAGCGCCCTCATCAATAATGCATGATCCTGCAGCCACTCACTCTCCAGCCGTCTAATGAGCGCGTCCGGAGCATTAGTCTCGTTATTACCTCGCGGCTCGTTACAGCAAACGCCACATTTGTGCCTCCGCTCGCGTCAAAGTCCGTCGGCGATCGCAGATGACGACAAACATTCGCTGTGTTGTGAGTCGTACCAATATTTGTCAACGAGCGAGGGAAGAAGCTTCTGTGCTGGTGTTCCTCAGGGCAGCGTCTTGAAACCTCCACCTCTTCACAGCTATAGCCGTGTTTGTCTCGGTGTTATCTTGACCTTTTAAGTATATATTTTATTGAGTATTGTTTTGATTGTTGTGTGCTTTGTGACCCTGATCTGGAAACCCTTGGGTTGCATCAGGTAATGATTGTGGATGAGACACAAGCTCAGACTTGCTCACCTGTAGCTGAGGGTGATGAGGGTGTCGAGTGTTGAAAGTCCGAAACACCCTATGAGTTGAGGGAACACTACTGATGATGTGTCCCCAAAATTGATGTTCCCCCCCCATCAGGTCGGTTGGTCCGGTGGTCGGTTGGTCCGGTGGTCGATTGGACCGGTGGTCGATTGGACCGGTGGTCGGTTGGTCGGTTGGTCCGGTGGTCGGTTGGTCGGTTGGTCCGGTGGTCGGTTGGTCCGGTGGTCGGTTGGTCCGGTGGTCGGTTGGACCGGTGGTCGGTTGGATCCGGTGGTCGGTTGGTCCGGTGGTCGGTTGGTCCGGTGGTCGATTGGCGTGGTGGTTGGTCGGTGGTGGTCGGTTGGTTGGTCGGTGGTCGATTGGACCGGTGGTTGGTTGGTCCGGTGGTCGGTTGGTCCGGTGGTCGATTGGACCGGTGGTTGGTTGGTCCGGTGGTCGGTTGGACCGGTGGTTGGCTGGTCCGGTGGTCGGTTGGACCGGTGGTTGGTTGGTCCGGTGGTCGGTTGGTCCGGTGGTCGGTTGGTCCGGTGGTCGGTTGGTGCGGTGGTCGGTTGGTGCGGTGGTCGATTGGACCGGTGGTCGGTTGGACCGGTGGTCGGTTGGTCCGGTGGTTGGTTGGTCCGGTGGTCGGTTGGTGCGGTGGTCGGTTGGACCGGTGGTCGGTTGGTCCGGTGGTCGGTTGGTCCGGTGGTCGGTTGGACCGGTGGTCGGTTGGACCGGTGGTCCGGGTTGATTGGACCGGTGGTCGGTTGGTCCGGTGGTCGGTTGGTGCGGTGGTCGGCTGATCAGTGGTCGGTTGGACCGGTGGTCGATTGGACCGGTGGTCGGTTGGACCGGTGGTCGGTTGGTCCGGTGGTCGGTTGGTCCGGTGGTCGGTGGTTGGTGGTCCGGTGGGTGGTGGTTGGACCGGTGGTCGGTTGGTCCGGTGGTCGGTTGGTCCGGTGGTTGGTTGGTCCGGTGGTCGATTGGACCGGTGGTTGGTTGGTCCGGTGGTCGGTTGGTGCGGTGGTCGATTGGACCGGTGGTCGGTTGGTGCGGTGGTCGATTGGACCGGTGGTTGGTTGGTCCGGTGGTCGGTTGGACCGGTGGTTGGTTGGTCCGGTGGTCGTAACTAATGTAACTAGTCTTAAGATCACAGTATGATCTTAATGATTAAATCTTGTACACTAAGATAAACAAATCACTGACACAAACACAAGGATGAAAAGATCTTTTGAATTTCACTGACCTCGAGAACTGACAGAACACGAAGTGAAAAAGATGATATTGATGCAGATTCTTTGACACAAGAGTTTCTCAACTGCACAGGAACTGAGTCACACGATGATGATGTCACAACAGTGATGACATCATCTTCTTAGAGACGACAGGAAGTGTGAAGCCACATGTGATGAAACATGTCAATCAAGTCATGGGTTCATGTGTTTTGCTTTAAATTCAATATAAATGTTGTAAAATGTGTCTCCAGACTAAAGCAACAGATCAACGATCGAATCTCACTGTCTTTGAACTTATGTTTCTGTGAATAAATTTACGATTTAGTTTCAATAACCTTCAGTAACTTAACTCGTCTTAACTCGTCTGAACTCGTCTGAACCTCGAACCATGGAAGTGAAACTGGAACGAGTCGCTCACGCACACGCACACGCACACGCACACGCACACGCACACGCACACGCACACGCACACGCACACGCACACACACACACACACGGAGACACACCATTGAAAAGAGCCTCAGTCGTGGAGCTGCTGCTTCAACGTCTGTTCAGATCATTTTTTAAATTCTTCTCCTTCCTAGAGCCTGAGTTATGCCAGGTGACTTTGATTGACCGTTCATCGTTGAGCTCCAGCAACACAACAGGAAGTCGACACTAAAGTCGCTGCAATGATTCCAGACCCGTGAGTAACATAGTGAGTCCCAGAGCCGAAGCTCCGGCGCCCTCTAGAGACACTGCTGCTGTTGTCAGGAGAACGATGTGTTAATGAAGCTTGTGAACAGCAACTTTATAAAGTCATAATAAAACATGGTCATGATGAGAAGTTACTGCGTCTTGAAGAACATTCACTACATCAACAACTGTTGGTGACTCGTTACTTTCTGTCGCAGTAAAAAAATGATATTTGAATAAATGATCTGAACCTGGAAGACACTCTTGATCAATAAGATTGAACAGCTGCAGCTGTCGACACATCATGACTCGTGATCAAGTCTCTATGAACCGATCCGACCAAACTTGACGATGATTCTGCTCAGAATGAAGAAACTCACTTCCTCTCGTCGGCCTCGACTCTCTCGCCGCACGACATTTCTCGCTGGAAACGTTGATCGTCACGGAAAATTGAGTTTCTTGATTTGATGCGATCAGAGATGTCTGCGGTTCGGAGGCGTCGATAAGAAGCGATTCATTAAAAACACGGAGACGTGGAGAGAATGGTTGATGGACGAGGAGAGAATGGTTGATGGACGAGGAGAGAATGGTTGATGGACGAGGAGAGAATGGTTGATGGACGCGAGGAGAGAAATGGTTGATGGACGAGGAGAGAATGGTTGATGGACGAGGAGAGAATGGTTGATGGACGAGGAGAGAAATGGTTGATGGACGAGGAAGAATGGTTGATGGACGAGACGAGAGAATGGTTGATGGACGAGGAGAGAATGGTTGATGGACGAGGAGAGAATGGTTGATGGACGAGGAGAGAATGGTTGATGGACGAGGAGAGAATGGTTGATGGACGAGGAGAGAATGGTTGATGGACGAGGAGAGAATGGTTGATGGACGAGGAGAGAATGGTTGATGGACGAGGAGAGAATGGTTGATGGACGAGGAGAGAATGGTTGATGGACGAGGAGAGAATGGTTGATGGACGAGGAGAGAATGGTTGATGGACGAGGAGAGAATGGTTGATGGACGAGGAGAGAATGGTTGATGGACGAGGAGAGAATGGTTGATGGACGAGGAGAGAATGGTTGATGGACGAGGAGAGAATGGTTGATGGACGAGGAGAGAATGGTTGATGGACGAGGAGAGAATGGTTGATGGACGAGGAGAGAATGGTTGATGGACGAGGAGAGAATGGTTGATGGACGAGGAGAGAATGGTTGATGGACGAGGAGAGAATGGTTGATGGACGAGGAGAGAATGGTCTATGGACGAGGAGAGAATGGTTGATGGACGAGGAGAGAATGGTTGATGGACGAGGAGAGAATGGTTGATGGACGAGGAGAGAATGGTTGATGGACGAGGAGAGAATGGTTGATGGACGAGGAGAGAATGGTTGATGGACGAGAGAGAGAATGGTTGATGGACGAGGAGAGAAATGGTTGATGGACGAGGAGAGAATGGTTGATGGACGAGGAGAGAATGGTTGATGGACGAGGAGAGAATGGTTGATGGACGAGGAGAGAATGGTTGATGGACGAGGAGAGAATGGTTGATTTTTTTAGTTTATGTTTTAGTCGTTTTTAGTTGATGTTTTTATCTAATATTTGTAGTCTTTTTTAGTTGATGTTTTTAGTCGTTTTTAGTTTATATTTTTAGTCGTTTTTAGTTGATGTTTTTAGTCGTTTTTAGTTGATGTTTTTAGTCGTTTTAGTTGATGTTTTAGTTGTTTTTAGTTGATGTTCTTCGTAGTTTTTAGTTGATGTTTTTGTCGTCTTTATTAAAAAATTGTAGTCGTTTTTAGTTGATGTTTTTAGTGGTTTTTAGTTGATGTTTTTAGTGGTTTTTAGTTGATGTTTTTAGTCGTTTTTAGTTGATGTTTTTAGTGGTTTTTAGTTGATGTTTTAGTCGTTTTTAGTTGATGTTTTTAGTGATTTTTAGTTGACGTTCTTCATAGTTTTTAGTTGATGTTTTTAGTCGTTTTTAGTTGATGTTTTTAGTCGTTTTTAGTTGATGTTTTTAGTGGTTTTTAGTTAATGTTTTAGGCGTTTTTAGTTGATGTTTTTAGTGTTTTTTAGTTTATGTTTTAGTCGTTTTTAGTTGATGTTTTTAGTCGTTTTTAGTGGATGTTTTTAGTGTTTTTTAGTTGATGTTCTTCGTATTTTTTAGTTGATGTTTTTAGTCGTTTTTAGTTGATGTTTTAGTGGTTTTTAGTTGATGTTTTAGTCGTTTTTAGTTGATGTTTTTAGTGGTTTTTAGTTGATGTTCTTCGTAGTTTTTAGTTGATGTTTTTAGTCGTTTTTAGTTTATGTTTTTAGTCGTTTTTAGTTGATGTTTTTAGTGGTTTTTAGTTGATGTTTTAGGCGTTTTTAGTTGATGTTTTTAGTTGATGTTTTAGTCGTTTTTAGTTGATGTTTTTAGTCGTTTTTAGTTGATGTTTTTAGTGTTTTTTATTTGATGTTCTTGGTAGTTTTTAGTTGATGTTTTTAGTCGTTTTTAGTTGATGTTTTTAGTGGTTTTTAGTTGATGTTTTTGTCGTTTTTAGTTGATGTTTTTAGTTGATGTTTTTAGTGGTTTTTAGTTGATGTTCTTCGTAGTTTTTAGTTGATGTTTTTAGTCGTTTTTAGTTGATGTTTTTAGTCGTTTTTAGTTGATGTTTTTAGTGGTTTTTAGTTGATGTTTTTAGTTTATGTTTTAGTCGTTTTTAGTTGATGTTTTTAGTCGTTTTTAGTTGATGTTTTTAGTGTTTTTTAGTTGATGTTCTTCGTAGTTTTTAGTTGATGTTTTTAGTCGTTTTTAGTTGATGTTTTTAGTCGTTTTTAGTTGATGTTTTTAGTGGTTTTTAGTTGATGTTTTAGGCGTTTTTAGTTGATGTTTTTAGTGGTTTTTAGTTGATGTTTTAGTCGTTTTTAGTGGTTTTTAGTTGATGTTCTTCGTAGTTTTTAGTTGATGTTCTTCGTAGTTTTTAGTTTATGTTTTTAGTGGTTTTTAGTTGATGTTTTTGTCGTTTTTATTAAAAAATTGTAGTCGTTTTTAGTTGATGTTTTTAGTGTTTTTAGTTGATGTTTTTAGTGTTTTTAGTTGATGTTTTTAGTGTTTTTAGTAGATGTTTTTAGTGTTTTTAGTTGATGTTTTTAGTGTTTTTAGTTGATGTTTTTAGTCGTTTTTAGTAGATGTTTTTAGTGTTTTTAGTTGATGTTTTTAGTGTTTTTAGTTGATGTTTTTATTCGTTTTTAGTTGATGTTTTTAGTCGTTTTTAGTAGATGTTTTTAGTGTTTTTAGTTGATGTTTTTAGTGTTTTTAGTTGATGTTTTTAGTGTTTTTAGTTGATGTTTTTATTCGTTTTTAGTTGATGTTTTTAGTCGTTTTTAGTAGATGTTTTTAGTCGTTTTTAGTAGATGTTTTTAGTGTTTTGAGTTGATGTTTTTAGTGTTTTTAGTTGTGTTTTTAGTGTTTTTAGTTGATGTTTTTAGTGTTTTTAGTTGATGTTTTTATTCGTTTTTAGTTGATGTTTTTAGTGTTTTTAGTAGATGTTTTTAGTGTTTTTAGTTGATGTTTTTAGTGTTTTTAGTTGATGTTTTTAGTGTTTTTAGTTGATGTTTTTAGTGGAGAACATTCTTCCACTTCAAGACTGTGGTGACGAGATGGTTGGAGAAGCTCTGATCTTCTCTCCCATGAGAAGCTCATGTCTGGACCTTCTGTGGATGAAGCTTCTCTGCTCGTCACTGAACGACAGCTTCGACTCACGAGTGTAAAAATAGATTCTCTGCATCAACCTGTGATCAGACCAGTCGACACACGCTGGATGACGATCCATGACTTCTATTCCTGAGCTTCACTCCCTGCAGACTGACAGCTGGTCCTGATCCTGGTCCTGATCCTGGTCCTGGTCCTGATCCTGGTCCTGATCCTGGTCCTGATCCTGGTCCTGATCCAGTTTCTGCTTCGTTGTGTGGACCTGATGAGACACGTCACCTGGACGACTGACACCTGAGATAAACCTGCACGTTTGCAGACGACACTCGTTTCAAACCATAGATCTTTAGAACAATTCAAGAGGCCGGGATGAGGATCAGCTCCTCCAGGTTAATATATAGTGATAGTGTAGTAACAAGTATATATGTGTAGTATTGTCCAGTACTTGACTCTGGTGTTGTGATAGTGTAGTAACAAGTATATATGTGTAGTATTGTCCAGTACTTGACTCTGGTGTTGTGATAGTGTAGTAACAAGTATATATGTGTAGTATTGTCCAGTACTTGACTCTGGTGTTGTGATAGTGTAGTAACAAGTATATATGTGTAGTATTGTCCAGTACTTGACTCTGGTGTTGTGATAGTGTAGTAACAAGTATATATGTGTAGTATTGTCCAGTACTTGACTCTGGTGTTGTGATAGTGTAGTAACAAGTATATATGTGTAGTATTGTCCAGTACTTGACTCTGGTGTTGTGATAGTGTAGTAACAAGTATATATGTGTAGTATTGTCCAGTACTTGACTCTGGTGTTGTGATAGTGTAGTAACAAGTATATATGTGTAGTATTGTCCAGTACTTGACTCTGGTGTTGTGATAGTGTAGTAACAAGTATATATGTGTAGTATTGTCCAGTACTTGACTCTGGTGTTGTGATAGTGTAGTAACAAGTATATATGTGTAGTATTGTCCAGTACTTGACTCTGGTGTTGTGATAGTGTAGTAACAAGTATATATGTGTAGTATTGTCCAGTACTTGACTCTGGTGTTGTGATAGTGTAGTAACAAGTATATATGTGTAGTATTGTCCAGTACTTGACTCTGGTGTTGTGATAGTGTAGTAACAAGTATATATGTGTAGTATTGTCCAGTACTTGACTCTGGTGTTGTGATAGTGTAGTAACAAGTATATATGTGTAGTATTGTCCAGTACTTGACTCTGGTGTTGTGATAGTGTAGTAACAAGTATATATGTGTAGTATTGTCCAGTACTTGACTCTGGTGTTGTGATAGTGTAGTAACAAGTATATATGTGTAGTATTGTCCAGTACTTGACTCTGGTGTTGTGATAGTGTAGTAACAAGTATATATGTGTAGTATTGTCCAGTACTTGACTCTGGTGTTGTGATAGTGTAGTAACAAGTATATATGTGTAGGTTGTTGTTTTCCACAGTATAATAAACAGGAAGTGACTCGTGACTCCAGACTCTGTTGATCTGTCAACACAACGTTGTTTGGTTCAATTTTAGAAAAACAACAACTTCTACTTAAACATTAAAAAGACAAAGGAAAGAGAAAAGAAGATTAAAATTGTGTTTAAGTGACTTTTCTTGTTGTTTTTATCTTTTTCGTGACTTTTTCAACGACTCATTGTTTCTCTTAGTTCTTTTTTTTTATACGTTTATAAAGTGAGAATTTGAAAGAAAAAACATGTTAAACGTATAAAATATGACGTTCCTTCGTTCATTCATTTCTCTTTCACCATGTTTTCTCATCAGGCGTCCGTCCCAGCTATCAAGGGCGTGAGACTATTGAGCGTGCTTAACTGACTTCCTGTCAGAGGGCGTACCCGGAGTAAACCCAGGAAATGAGCTGGATCCAAACACAGGAACGACCTGATGACATGAATGTGTTTCAACTGCCAGAGAAAGAACTAATGAAGGTTCAGAGAAGAAGTTTGTTTGTTCTTCACGGAGAGAAAGTTTCCAGTCGGATCAGTCGAGTTCAGTCGAGTTCAGTCGAGTTCAGTCGAGTTCAGTCGAGTTCAGTCGGATCAGTCGAGTTCAGTCAAGTTCAGTCGAGTTCAGTCGAGTTCAGTCAAGTTCAGTCGAGTTCAGTCGAGTTCAGTCGAGTTCAGTCGAGTTCAGTCGAGTTCAGTCGAGTTCAGTCGAGTTCAGTCGAGTTCAGTCAAGTTCAGTCGAGTTCAGTCGAGTTCGCGAGTTCAGACGAGTTCAGTCGAGTTCGAGTTCAGTCAAGTTCAGTCGAGTTCAGTCAAGTTCAGTCGAGTTCAGTCGAGTTCAGTCGAGTTCAGACGAGTTCAGTCGAGTTCAGTCGAGTTCAGTCGAGTTCAGTCGAGTTCAGTCGAGTTCAGTCGAGTTCAGTCGAGTTCAGTCGAGTTCAGTCGAGTTCAGTCGAGTTCAGTCGAGTTCAGTCGAGTTCAGTCGAGTTCAGTCGAGTTCAGTCGAGTTCAGTCGAGTTCAGTCGAGTTCAGTCGAGTTCAGTCGAGTTCAGTCGAGTTCAGTCGAGTTCAGTCGAGTTCAGTCGAGTTCAGTCGAGTTCAGTCGAGTTCAGTCGAGTTCAGTCGAGTTCAGTCGAGTTCAGTCGAGTTCAGTCGAGTTCAGTCGAGTTCAGTCGAGTTCAGACGAGTTCAGTCGAGTTCAGTCGAGTTCGAGTCGAGTTCAGTCGAGTTCAGTCGAGTTCAGTCGAGTTCAGTCGAGTTCGCGAGTTCAGTCGAGTTCAGTCGAGTTCAGTCGAGTTCAGTCGAGTTCAGTCGAGTTCAGTCGAGTTCAGTCGAGTTCAGTCGAGTTCAGTCGAGTTCAGTCGAGTTCAGTCGAGTTCAGTCGAGTTCAGTCGAGTTCAGTCGAGTCGATCAACGAGTTCAGTCGAGTTCAGTCGAGTTCAGTCGAGTTCAGTCGAGTTCAGTCGAGTTCAGTCGAGTTCAGTCGAGTTCAGTCGAGTTCAGTCGAGTTCAGTCGAGTTCAGTCGAGTTCAGACGAGTTCAGTCGAGTTCAGTCGAGTTCAGTCGAGTTCAGTCGAGTTCAGTCGAGTTCAGTCGAGTTCAGTCAAGTTCAGTCGAGTTCAGTCGAGTTCAGTCGAGTTCAGACGAGTTCAGTCGAGTTCAGTCGAGTTCAGTCGAGTTCAGTCGAGTTCAGTCGAGTTCAGTCGAGTCCATCGAGTTCAGTCGAGTTCAGTCGAGTTCAGACGAGTTCAGTCGAGTTCAGTCGAGTTCAGTCGAGTTCAGTCGAGTTCAGTCGAGTTCAGTCGAGTTCAGTCGAGTTCAGTCGAGTTCAGCGAGTTCAGTCGAGTTCAGTCGAGTTCAGTCGAGTTCAGAGTTCGAGTTCAGTCGAGTTCAGTTCAGTCGAGTTCAGTCGAGTTCAGTCGAGTTCAGACGAGTTCAGTCGAGTTCAGTCGAGTTCAGTCGAGTTCAGACGAGTTCAGTCGAGTTCAGTCGAGTTCAGACGAGTTCAGTCGAGGAAGGATGGGGGGGTAGACAGATGGATAAGGAGAGGAGTGAGGGAGGATATAGTGAGAGAAAAGAGGAGAGTGTAGGAGGGTCCATGGGGGTGCTGGAGAGAACTCGGGATCTGATGACGTGGTGAGGATCCTGGATCAGCAGCACTCTGAGGTGGATCCCTGGATCAGAGCAGCTCTGAGGGGATCCCTGGATCAGCAGCAGCTCTGGAGGTGGATCCCTGGGGCTCCGGGAGAGAAATAAAAAGGTGTGGGTTTGGGACAAATGTATACAATACACAGGTATACAGACTCCGGTGACGGGTGAAGATATATAGAGGGGAGAGGGGGGGGGAGGTTGAAATAGCCAGGCCAGAGGGCACATACCTAGCACAGCAGATCCAGACACAGGGGCCCAAGCCGCGGCAGGAACCCGCGGGAGACCAGGACCCGGCAGGCGAGATAACCACCAGAGCCGACCCCAAACACCAGCGAGAAGGCGGACCACCACCGGGGGCACGAGAGGGCGAGCACAGGCGAGGACGACCGAGGAAGCAGAGAGGGGGAGGCACCAGGCCAAGCACCGGGGCAGAGGGGCAGCCAGAAGAACCAGTCAGGGGATAGAGCCCTGGGGCCAGGCCGGGCCACGGAGGACCCCCAGACCGTCAGGCTGCCACCAAGTCCAGAGCAGGGGACCGAGTCAAGGAGATAGGGATCCACCACAGCAGCGGCGGCGGAGCCCCCCCCAATACCCTGCGGACACGGCCAGTAGCCGTGTCGAGTGCCACCGCATGAGCCCGGGAAAGTAATGGCCAGGCACCGGCCCAGGTCCCCCGGGTCACAGGGGGGCCACGGTTGTGCGGGCAGGGCGGGGGCAATGGGGCTGCAGCCGTCCGGGAACGGCCCCCAATCTTTGAACTGTAGACCGTCCCCAACAGCCGCAGCCCATGAGGGAAGTTTGGGGGGCCAGCAGTATTCCATGGGCGGTCCACGGTCTCTAAGATGCAGAGGCCCCACCCATCACACGTACTGACCCCCAAAAACATAAACATTTTAAACATAGAGAGGGTGTCTGCCCTCCGGACTGAAGCCGGTAGTTTGTTCCACAGCAGAGGGGCTTGAAAACTGAAGGCCCTGGCTCCGAATCTACATTTAGAAATTTGTGGTATAACTAGTAGATCAGAGTTTAGGGATCGTAAGGTCCTTGAGGGTTGGTAAGTTTGGATTAAATCTTTAATGTATGTTGGTGCTAGACCATGTTAGGCTTTATAGGTTAGGAGAAGGATTTTAAATTGTATTCTAAATTCTACAGGAAGCCAATGTAGGGAAGACAGTACAGGTGTGTTCGCGCCTCTTAGTCTTAGTCAGGACACGAGCTGCAGAGTTGTGACGCTCAGACGATCATGTGACGATCAGACGATCATGTGACGATCAGACGATAATGTGACGATCAGACGATAATGTGACGATCAGACGATAATGTGACGATCAGACGATCATGTGACGCTCAGACGATCATGTGACGCTCAGACGATCATGTGAAGATCAGACGATCATGTGACGATCAGACGATCATGTGACGCTCAGACGATCATGTGACGATCAGACGATCATGTGAAGATCAGACGATCATGTGACGATCATGTGACGATCATGTGACGATCATGTGACGATCATGTGACGCTCAGACGATCATGTGACGATCAGACGATCATGTGACGATCAGACGATCATGTGACGCTCAGACGATCATGTGACGATCAGACGATCATGTGAAGATCAGACGATCATGTGAAGATCAGACGATCATGTGATGATCAGACGATCATGAGACGAGCAGACGATCATGTGAAGATCAGACGATCATGTGAAGATCAGACGATCATGTGACGCTCAGACGATCATGTGACGATCAGACGATCATGTGACGATCAGACGATCATGTGACGATCAGACGATAATGTGACGATCAGACGATAATGTGACGATCAGACGATCATGTGACGCTCAGACGATCATGTGACGCTCAGACGATCATGTGAAGATCAGACGATCATGTGACGATCAGACGATCATGTGACGCTCAGACGATCATGTGACGATCAGACGATCATGGGAAGATCAGACGATCATGTGACGATCATGTGACGATCATGTGACGATCATGTGACGCTCAGACGATCATGTGACGCTCAGACGATCATGTGACGATCAGACGATCATGTGACGCTCAGACGATCATGTGACGATCAGACGATCATGTGAAGATCAGACGATCATGTGAAGATCAGACGATCATGTGATGATCAGACGATCATGAGACGAGCAGACGATCATGTGAAGATCAGATGATCATGTGACGATCAGACGATCATGTGACGATCAGACGATCATGTGACGATCAGACGATAATGTGACGATCAGACGATAATGTGACGATCAGACGATCATGTGACGCCAGACGTCATGTGACGCTCAGACGATCATGTGAAGATCAGACGATCATGTGACGATCAGACGATCATGTGACGCTCAGACGATCATGTGACGATCAGACGATCATGTGAAGATCAGACGATCATGTGACGATCATGTGACGATCATGTGACGATCATGTGACGATCATGTGACGATCATGTGACGCTCAGACGATCATGTGACGATCAGACGATCATGTGACGATCAGACGATCATGTGCAGTCAGACGATCATGTGACGATCAGACGATCATGTGAAGATCAGACGATCATGTGAAGATCAGACGATCATGTGATGATCAGACGATCATGAGACGAGCAGACGATCATGTGAAGATCAGACGATCATGTGAAGATCAGACGATCATGTGACGCTCAGACGATCATGTGACGATCAGACGATCATGTGACGATCAGACGATCATGTGACGATCAGACGATAATGTGACGATCAGACGATAATGTGACGATCAGACGATCATGTGACGCTCAGACGATCATGTGACGATCAGACGATCATGTGAAGATCAGACGATCATGTGACGATCAGACGATCATGTGAAGATCAGACGATCATGTGACGATCAGACGATCATGTGACGCTCAGACGATCATGTGACGATCAGACGATCATGGGAAGATCAGACGATCATGTGACGATCATGTGACGATCATGTGACGATCATGTGACGCTCAGACGATCATGTGACGATCAGACGATCATGTGACGATCAGACGATCATGTGACGATCAGACGATCATGTGACGCTCAGACGATCATGTGATGATCAGACGATCATGAGACGAGCAGACGATCATGTGAAGATCAGACGATCATGTGAAGATCAGACGATCATGTGACGCTCAGACGATCATGTGACGATCAGACGATCATGTGACGATCAGACGATCATGTGACGATCAGACGATAATGTGACGATCAGACGATCATGTGACGATCAGACGATCATGTGACGATCAGACGATCATGTGACGCTCAGACGATCATGTGACGATCAGACGATCATGTGAAGATCAGACGATCATGTGACGATCCATGTGACGCCAGACGATCATGTGACCATCAGACGATCATGTGACGACGATCAGACGATCATGTGACGCCAGACGATCATGTGACGATCAGACGATCATGTGAAGATCAGACGATCATGTGAAGATCAGACGATCATGTGATGATCAGACGATCATGTGAAGATCAGACGATCATGTGAAGATCAGACGATCATGTGACGATCAGACGATCATGTGACGATCATGTGATGCTCAGACGATCATGTGACGATCAGACGATCATGTGACGATCAGACGATCATGTGACGATCAGACGATCATGTGAAGATCAGACGATCATGTGACGATCAGACGATCATGTGAAGATCAGACGATCATGTGACGCTTGACTTGTTAATACTTATAAATACTTGTAAATACTTATGAATACTTGTAAACTATTATAAATACTTGTAAATACTTGTAAATACTTGTAAATACTTATGAATACTTGTAAATACTTGTAAACTATTATAAATACTTGCAAATACTTGTAAATACTTATGAATACTTGTAAATACTTAAAGATACTTGTAAATACTTGTACATACTTATGAATACTTGTAAATACTTGTAAATACTTGTAAATACTTATGAATACTTGTAAATACTTGTAAACTATTATAAATACTTGTAAATACTTATGAATACTTGTAAATACTTGTAAACTATTATAAATACTTGTAAATACTTGTAAATACTTATGAATACTTGTAAATACTTGTAAACTATTATAAATACTTGTAAATACTTGTAAATACTTATAAATACTTGTAAATACTTGTAAATACTTGTAAATACTTGTAAATACTTAAAGATACTTGTGTCAATACTAAATGTTCAGGACTCTCTCTCTCTCTGGCAGCTTCACTCTTCCAGAGACTTGTTCTCAAGAAGTCCTTGAAGCGGAAACACTCAGCAGAGGTCGGAAGAAAGTCAAAGATCCAGTGACAGTCGTGATTAAATATTCAGAAGTGTTGACGCTGAAGCTGGTGTGAGTGTGTGGCTGTGTGGACCTGTGTCCTTCAGGGTCTTCAGTGTCTTCATCGTCTTCACTGTCTTCAGCGTCTTCATCGTCTTCACTGTCTTCAGCGTCTTCATCGTCTTCATCGTCTTCATCGTCTTCATCGTCTTCATCGTCCTCATTGTCTTTATCGTCTTAATCATATTCATCGTCTTCATCGTCTTCTTCGTCTTCATCGACTTCATCGTCTTCATTGTATTCATCGTCTTCAGTGTCTTCACTGTCTTCATCGTCTTCATCGTCTTCATCGTCTTCATCGTCTTCATCGTCTTCATCGTCTTCATCGTCTTCATCGTCCTCATTGTCTTTATCGTCTTAATCATATTCATCGTCTTCATCGTCTTCTTCGTCTTCATCGACTTCATCGTCTTCATTGTATTCATCGTCTTCAGTGTCTTCACTGTCTTCATCGTCTTCATCGTCTTCATCGTCTTCATCGTCTTCATCGTCTTCATCGTCTTCATCGTCTTCATCGTCCTCATTGTCTTTATCGTCTTAATCATATTCATCGTCTTCATCGTCTTCTTCGTCTTCATCGACTTCATCGTCTTCATTGTATTCATCGTCTTCAGTGTCTTCACTGTCTTCATCGTCTTCATCGTCTTCATCGTCTTCATCGTCTTCATCGTCTTCATCGTCTTCATCGTCTTCATCGTCTTCATCGTCTTCATCGTCCTCATTGTCTTTATCGTCTTAATCGTATTCATCGTCTTCATTGTCTTCTTCGTCTTCGTCGTCTTCAGCGTCTTCATCGACTTCATCGTCTTCATTGTATTCATCGTCTTCAGTGTCTTCACTGTCTTCAGCGTCTTCATCGTCTTCATCGTCCTCATTGTCTTTATCGTCTTAATCGTACTCATTGTCTTCATCGTCTTCATCGTCCTCATCGTCTTTATCGTCTTCATCGTCTTCATCGTCTTCATCGACTTCAGCGTCTTCAGCGTCTTCATCGTCTTCATCGTCTTCATCGTCTTCATCGTCTTCATCGTCTTCATCGTCTTCATCGTCTTCACTGTCTTCAGCGTCTTCATCGTCTTCATCGTCTTCATCGTCTTCATCGTCTTCATCGTCTTCATCGTCTTCATCGTCTTCACTGTCTTCAGCGTCTTCAGCGTCTTCATCGTCTTCATCGTCTTCATCGTCTTCATCGTCTTCATCGTCTTCATCGTCTTCATCGTCTTCATCGTCTTCATCGTCTTCAGTGTCTTCATCGTCTTCATGGTCTTCATCGTCTTCAGTGTCTTCACTGTCTTCATCGTCTTCATCGTCTTCATCGTCTTCATCGTCTTCATCGTCTTCAGTGTCTTCACTGTCTTCAGCGTCTTCATCGTCTTCATCGTCTTCATCGTCTTCAGTGTCTTCACTGTCTTCATCGTCTTCATCGTCTTCATCGTCTTCATCGTCTTCAGTGTCTTCACTGTCTTCACTGTCTTCAGTGTCTTCATCGTCTTCATCGTCCTCATTGTCTTTATCATATTCATCGTCTTCATTGTCTTCTTCGTCTTCGTCGTCTTCAGCGTCTTCATCGTCTTCATCGTCTTCATTGTATTCATCGTCTTCAGTGTCTTCACTGTCTTCAGCGTCTTCATCGTCTTCATCGTCCTCATTGTCTTTATCGTCTTCATCGTCTTCATCGTCTTCATCGTCCTCATCGTCCTCATCGTCTTCATCGTCTTCATCGTCTTCATCGTCTTCATCGTCTTCAGTGTCTTCACTGTCTTCAGTGTCTTCATCGTCTTCATCGTCCTCATTGTCTTTATCGTCTTAATCATATTCATCGTCTTCATTGTCTTCTTCGTCTTCGTCGTCTTCAGCGTCTTCATCGTCTTCATCGTCTTCATTGTATTCATCGTCTTCAGTGTCTTCACTGTCTTCAGCGTCTTCATCGTCCTCATTGTCTTTATCGTCTTAATCGTATTCATTGTCTTCATCGTCTTCATCGTCCTCATCGTCTTTATCGTCTTCATCGTCTTCATCGTCTTCATCGACTTCAGCGTCTTCATCGTCTTCATCGTCTTCATCGTCTTCATCGTCTTCATCGTCTTCATCGTCTTCACTGTCTTCAGCGTCTTCATCGTCTTCATCGTCTTCATCGTCTTCATCGTCTTCATCGTCTTCATCGTCTTCACTGTCTTCAGCGTCTTCAGCGTCTTCATCGTCTTCATCCTCTTCATCGTCTTCATCGTCTTCATCGTCTTCATCGTCTTCATCGTCTTCAGTGTCTTCATCGTCTTCATGGTCTTCATCGTCTTCAGTGTCTTCACTGTCTTCATCGTCTTCATCGTCTTCATCGTCTTCATCGTCTTCAGTGTCTTCACTGTCTTCAGCGTCTTCATCGTCTTCATCGTCTTCATCGTCTTCAGTGTCTTCACTGTCTTCATCGTCTTCATCGTCTTCATCGTCTTCATCGTCTTCAGTGTCTTCACTGTCTTCAGTGTCTTCATCGTCTTCATCGTCCTCATTGTCTTTATCGTCTTAATCATATTCATCGTCTTCATTGTCTTCTTCGTCTTCGTCGTCTTCAGCGTCTTCATCGTCTTCATCGTCTTCATTGTATTCATCGTCTTCAGTGTCTTCACTGTCTTCAGCGTCTTCATCGTCTTCATCGTCCTCATTGTCTTTATCGTCTTCATCGTCTTCATCGTCTTCATCGTCCTCATCGTCCTCATCGTCTTCATCGTCTTCATCGTCTTCATCGTCTTCATCGTCTTTAGTGTCTTCACTGTCTTCAGTGTCTTCATCGTCTTCATCGTCCTCATTGTCTTTATCGTCTTAATCATATTCATCGTCTTCATTGTCTTCTTCGTCTTCGTCGTCTTCAGCGTCTTCATCGTCTTCATCGTCTTCATTGTATTCATCGTCTTCAGTGTCTTCACTGTCTTCAGCGTCTTCATCGTCTTCATCGTCCTCATTGTCTTTATCGTCTTAATCGTATTCATTGTCTTCATCGTCTTCATCGTCCTCATCGTCTTTATCGTCTTCATCGTCTTCATCGTCTTCATCGACTTCATCGCCTTCTTCGTCTTCATTGTCTTCTTCGTCTTCATCGTCTTCATCGTCTTAATCGACTTCATCGTCTTCTTCGTCTTCTTCATCTTCTTCGTCTTCATCGTCTTCTTCGTCTTCGTCGTCTTCAGCGTCTTCATCGTCTTCATCGTCTTCACTGTCTTCTTCATCTTCATCGTCTTCTTCGCCTTCGTCGTCTTCATCGTGTTCAGCGTCTTCATCGTCTTCACTGTCTTCATCGTCTTCTTCTTCTTCATCGTCTTCTTCATCTTCGTCGTCTTCATCGTGTTCAGCGTCTTCATCGTCTTCATCGTCTTAATCGTCTTCTTTGTCTTCATCGTCTTCTTCGTCTTCATCATCTTCTTCGTCTTCGTCGTCTTCATCGTGTTCAGCGTCTTCATCGTCTTAATCGTCTTCATCGTCTTAATCGTCTTCATCGTCCTCATCGTCTTTATTGTCTTAATCGTCTTCATCGTCTTCATCGTCCTCATCGTCTTTATTGTCTTAATCGTCTTCATCGTCTTCATCGTCTTCATCGTCTTCATCGTCCTCATTGTATTTTTATCGTCTTAATCGTCTTCAGTGTCTTCATCGTCTTCAGCATCTTCTCGCGCCGTAAACATGAATTCAGTCCAGTCGTCTTCATCAGAAGCTGAGATGTTATCTGTGATGGTCGTGTGAAGACGTCGGAGCAGATGTTCCACCGCATGTGTCTGTCGAGGAATATTGAAGGATGACGAGATAAGAATCTCTGATTGACACAAACATCTCTGCAGCCGACGTGACTCCAGCGGGACGCCGGCGTGTTTACAGGATGAGGTCCACGAGTCTGAGGCCTGGAGATAAGATGTAAATAAGTTAAGATGATGTGCAGCTGGAGCTCAGGACGTCTCGCACCGTCTGACTTTTAAATTCCACTCCGAAGATTCACTGGGGAAGAAATGGCGACAAACTTTTGGTAGATCTGCAGATAAAGCGAGTCGAGAAGGTTCTTCCTCGACGAGTCTGGACCAGAAACAGAAGCACCTACGAGAGAAGCCGGTGAAGGTGGACCGAAGGAAACAGCGTGAACGAAGATGATGCATGTGTGGCACGTTTACCATCAATCAACCATTTGATGGATCCTTCATTTGACACTTGATCTCTTCATCTTAGTTCTTGTGTTGATGGCAGAGGAACACGAGGAACATCTACAGGACCATCGTCCTATCAAGATCCTGGCAAAGTTGTCCTGACCCTCAAGAACTGGACAACCGGGTTTACCCATAATCCACTATGTTTGGTGCCTGGAGATCCACATAGATAGGAAGAAGTGACGAGAACATTCCATCGTCTTCACTTGATGAAGATCTGCATCCACTTGATGAAGATCTTCATCCACTTGATGAAGATCTTCATCCACTTGATGAAGATCTGCATCCACTTGATGAAGATCTGCATCCACTTGATGAAGATCTGCATCCACTTGATGAAGATCTGCATCCACTTGATGAAGATCTGCATCCACTTGATGAAGATCTGCATCCACTTGATGACGATCTGCATCCACTTGATGAAGATCTTCGAGTCATGACTGATGATGACGTTACTCTTTTATTGGAACTAACCTTGGAGGTGGAGACCATTGATGACGTGTTTGGTGACAAACCTCCACACCTGACCAATCACAGCAGAGTGGGTGTAGTTATGGTCAAAAAGATTTCATTTACAGGAAAACAAAGTGTTTTCAGTGGGCGGAGCTTAAGATCATTTTCTAATGTCAATATTTCAATGAAAAGAGAGTTTTGTACAAACACACTCTGATGATATAATAGTCACAAATCACAACAACACACACACTGATGATACAATAGTCACTTTGTGACCCTAAAGCGCTATATAAATATATATTACTTACTTACTTACATCACAACAACACACACACTGGTGATATAATATAGTCACACATCACAACAACACACACACACACTGATGATACAATAGAGTCACACATCACAACAACACACACACTGATGATACAATAGAGTCACACATCACAACAACACACACACTGATGATACAATAGAGTCACACATCACAACAACACACACTGATGATACAATAGAGTCACACATCACAACAACACACACATGCTGATGATACAATAGAATCAAACATCACAACAACACTCACATACTGATGATACAATACAGTCACACATCACAACAACACACACACACACTGATGATATAATAGAGTCACACATCACAACAACACACACTGATGATACAATAGAGTTACACATCACAACAACACACACTGATGATACAATAGAGTCACACATCACAACAACACACACTGATGATACAATAGAGTTACACATCACAACAACACACACTGATGATACAATAGAGTCACACATCACAACAATACACACACAAACCAGGGGCAGTAATCTTACTCCAAATCGTCCACCACGATGTGACGTGTGTCGTTAATCCCACCCCCTGATGACTCAATGACGTAATCCCGCCCACGGCGTGTCGGTTCAGTCGCTCAGAGTCATGAAAGTGTTTGTAAACAAGTCAGCCACTATCCCGAAGGAGACCTCCTGAGGGATCAATGAAGTTCTACCTAACCTACCTAACCTAACCTACCTAACCTAACCTAACCTACCTAACCTAACCTAGCCTATATCTACAGCGCTCCGGATTATAAGGTGCACTGTTGTTTCTTGAGAAAATTAAAGGATTTTAACCGGCCTTATAGTGCGAAAAATACGGTAGAATTTGATCAAAACTTCCTCTGTGTGAACTCATGCCTGACAGTGACTCACTTGTTTTTCTTCAGTTCAAATCGCTCTGACATTTTCCCACGAGTGTTTGCAGACGTTGTTCTCACGGGAGCTGCTGATGAGACTCAAGTGTGAACATGTTCCGAGACAAAACCCTGATCAGAGGATTATCTGCGAGTCGATCTTCCTCCGGGGACGACGCCATCGCTCCAGAACCTGTTTTCCTTTCTTGGGATTTCAAATGTCATGTGACGTCAAACGACACGTTGTTAAAATATTCCAATGAATGTAAATACATACATAACATAGGACCAGATGAAGAATAAACTGATCCTTCTAAAGGTTGGTCCTGATGTCTCAGTGTCATGAAGTCACGAGACGCTCGGAGACGTTTGTTTGTCTCAACAACAAACACACAAGTCGACATCTTTAGAGAAGTCGACGTGTCGTTTTGAACCAACATCCTTCTAAGATCCAGACTCTGACCTGTTAATGGTGTCGACAAAAAGACACATTTGAGGAACACAAACTGTTCGTGGCGTGAACCTCAGACTCACTTCAAAGATGATTGGATCGGAGAGCGATGATGTCATCAGTCACATGACTCTAACATGTTTGATTGTGTTACTATAACAACAACTTTATTGACTCTACACACTCACAGAATCTTGTTAGTGAAGCTCCAGCTGATTGGACCACAAGTTACAACATCAACCAATGGGACGCTTTCTTTGTCGTAAGCTCCGCCCACTGAGTGGAGCACTGAGATTCGATTGGATCAGACGTGTGTCTAAAGTGCCATTAAAACAAAAGAATATTTACTTAATTCAAATTTTCTTTGCAACCAAAATATTTTGTGTTGGTAACAAATATCCACCTTTTCATTCACTAGTCAAGAGATCAAAGACACAAAACGACACTAGAGATGCTGGAGATGTTTTTCCAGGAGAATTTTCAAAAAACTATTGTGCGGACGAATCGGATCGTTGTGTGTCCTGCCTTCTGATTGGCTCACTGATCCCGGTCGGGTCTCGGGGCTGCATCAGGGAGGTCCTGAGTTCCTCTTCCCGGGGACTCCGAGTTGTTCCCGGGCCAGATGAGAGTCATATCATCAACATCGAGATAATCAAGTAAATAAACTGATGTTTTAAATCCGTTCAGTGGAGGAACTTCTAACCGATGGTTTGCTCTCGTTCGCCGGCGTCTGTCTCTGGACTGGTTCTTGATGCCAGACGTCTCAGCCGGAGCACGAGCAGAATAAAGAGGCAACATATTGATCTGTTGAGGCTCCATCGTGGACGCCACACACTCAAAGAACAAGAGAATCCGATAAAAGTTTCAGACGCCGCTCGTGCCTCGCAGATCGTGAGATTTTTCCTAAAAAAGACGACGTCGGCTCCTGGTTCAGGTCAGGAAACACTCGAGTCCATCAGTCGCGGCTCGTCTTCGATCCCACGACGTCTCCGAGCACTTCCCCGAGTCGCTCTAATCCAATTCCGTCCCAGCGTCGCTCGTTAGAGAAACTCAATCAGTGTTGGATCTTCATTAGCAGATGAATATTCATGCTGACACCTACCCCTCCTTTTCATCGCTCCATCACCTCCATCGCCATGGCGACGCCATTAGTAGACTTGACTGACAGCTTGTCAACTGTCTGGATTTATTGGACGTGAAGTTAGCGGAGGGTGAAGGTGTGAAACCGTACGAGGTTGATGATGGCGTTGGGTGAGTGGCGCCCCCTAGAGGCCTGTGCGAGGATAGACGTTACAATATAATGATTAGATGAATTGAAACAATGTGATTAAGTTTCCTTCATCTTCATCACACTCTTACATAACAATTATATTACAATATTAAAATGAAGAAAAGCACGAAATATATTTAAGATTTGTCTTGATTTCAGACACAAACTCAAGCATCAATATGTGGAATTAAAGTATCTTGTAATATATATTAAATATGTTTACATTTTTCAATAGATATTCCCTGTAAGTAAAACAGTTTTGTGTTACAGTGAATCAAGCTTTGATAGGAAAGATAGTTAAACATGGTCAAAAGTGTGAGCGACTCATGTCACAGAGATTTATTAGTCTGCTTAATACTAATTACTTAATAACTATTTTAACGTCATTTCTTGTAAAGTTCATCCATTTTGACATGTCTTCTTAGAGTGTTAGTTAATGTTACAGTTACTGACGCTTGAAAAAACAACAACTTCCTGTTGATCCAACACCGCAGGTCAACTCTGCCCCCTGGTGGTCATGTCACCTCAAACATAAAACAAAGTCCATTTTTAAAGTGTCCACTTTGTCCAGAATAAACAAAACCATTGTTTTGTTTTTTCCTGTAAATCCCAGAGAAGTGTGAGCAGAAACGACACATTTTAATTTGAAGAACAACAGGAAGTCGTCCCTATGACAGGAAACAGTGAGTAACAGGGATGTGTGTCAGTCGTCGGAGCTGAATCTTGATTCAGTGACATCATTATAAAAGATCTAAACAGAGCTGGTGTCTAAAACTCCTCCAGCATTCTCAGCCTATAGCAGCTAAGATAAACAGTTAAGTTAGTTATAGCAGCTAAGATAAACAGTTAAGTTAGTTATAGCAGCTAAAGATAAACAGTTAAGTTAGTTATAGCAGCTAAGATAAACGTTAAGTTAGTTATAGCAGCTAAGATAAACAGTTAAGTTAGTTATAGCAGCTAAAGATAAACAGTTAAGTTAGTTATAGCAGCTAAAGATAAACAGTTAAGTTAGTTATAGCAGCTAAAGATAAACAGTTAAGTTAGTTATAGCAGCTAAGATAAACAGTTAAGTTAGTTATAGCAGCTAAGATAAACAGTTAAGTTAGTTATAGCAGCTAAGATAAACAGTTAAGTTAGTTATAGCAGCTAAGATAAACAGTTAAGTTAGTTATAGGCTTTATCGAAAAGTAAGGTTTTAAGATTGTTTTTAAACATAGAGAGAGTGTCTGCCTACCTGTAGTTGGTTCCACAGCAGAGGGGCTTGAAAACTGAAGGCCCTGGCTCCAAATCTACATTTAGAGATTTGTGGTATAACTAATAGATCAGAGTTTAAGGATCATAAGGTCGATGGCACTCTATGCAATATAATAGTTATGATCTATTCACTCAATGAAAAGCTGACATCATGATGAAACTGAGAGCGACCTCTAGTGGCCTGTCAAAATTAACGGTGTGGCGTTATTTACCCAACACTGACGTACAGATAAGATAAAGATCATTAATAGTAATATATATTGTTAGTTTCCCATTAAATCCCTGTTCATCAGTTTTTGTCAAACGTAACGATCCAGGCTGACTCGACGTTTCAACTCTTTTTAGTGTCATTGAGGTTCAATGAAGGTTTGGTTTCACTTGACTTTTACTCTTGACTCGAGTCTTGACGATGCATTTCCAAGATGGCCGCGTCTGCAGATCGGGTTCGAAGCCCAGGTGACGTCACAGATCCGTGTCTTGGATCATCTTTGGTGTTGGCTTGAGTCAAGAGGATGTTATTTATCAGAACCAAACGCATTGTTACCTGAGACACGGTTGAACTCGACTCTCACTCGCACACACGAGCAAACGTAAGTGCTTGTTGTGTCGTATCCCTGCAGGTGTGTGTGCGAGTGACAGATCCCCGTGTGATGTGCGGCACTTTAAGCTTCAAACGATGATTGATTCCATCACGACACTCTGCCTTATTTGTTTGTGCTTCGGGTAATTGTCGCCGCCTGATTGACCGTCCGTTGAAACCCGTGTCGGCCGTGGTGTCGTCTAATGAAACGATGTGATGGCGAGTGTGTGCGACTGTAATACCTCAGAACAACAGGCTCGTAAACGTGTCGGACGCAGACACCGGCGGGATTTATGGAGCGCCGCGAGTCTCCAAGTGAGTCTCAACCTCCTCCGCCTCACTTTTTATGTCCGCCTTCGATTATTTCGTCTGGAGATGAATTGACTTCGCCTGTCGACCGTATTGACGCCATCTGTCGGCTTCATCGGCGTGATTTACGACCGACCTGCGAGAGTCGACATCCATAATGCAACGACGGGACCGAACGGTCAGAGATCAGTCAGGAGATGGTACTGGGGCTAAGTTGAGAGAGAGAGACAGTAGAGGTTCGAGGCAGGTTCTAGGAAGGTGGTTCTGACGGGTCAATGGAAGGTGACCATGAGGGAGGAAGGGTTCTGGCTCGGGAAGAAGAGCCGTTGAGAGAGGAATAAACTGAACGTGTGCTTAGAAAGAGAAGAACGACGACAGCTAAGGTAAGGTTCGAAGGGTTTGCGAGGAAGAAGGAAGAGAAAGAGGTTGTGGTAGAAGAGATGGAGGAAAGGAAAGGATGAAAAGATGAAGGAGGGCAGGAGAGGCTGATGGAGGTCGAAACCAAACCAGGGAGAGACTGGACAAGTTCATGATGGTTTGAGAATAATGGAAGAGATGGAAAGAGTGTAGGCAGGAGTAAGTGAGGGTAGAAAAGAAGACGTCAGTAGTTGGAAGGATGAGTGGAAAGAACTGGCAAAGAAAGGGAAGGTTTGTGAAAAGGAGGGAAGAAGGAAGAAACATGGGTTAGTGGACGGAGGCAGAAGATCGGAAGAAGAGTGGGTTCAGTTCAACATGTGTGATGTAAGGTTCAGCAGGTGGAAGTGTTTGAGCATCTCTTCACGAGAAGACGAGTAGAAACAGAAAGAGAAACATGTCGATGAAACATTCAGGAACGATTCATCTGAAAAACAAACCATTCGATTCGGTGCAACATGACATTAACCCATGAGTCTGTGCAAAGATTAGTATTTTTGTTGTTTTTGACACGTGAACACAGAACATATCACTGTGTTTACGACTCTGACACGTTACACTTCAAGAACTTTGTGAAGCCTCTGACAATGAAACGAAACTTAATATTCAAGTTTCACTGCTGACACAAAGTAGAGCAAAAGTACATTTTCTCTGAGTCGTGAGCTGCGAGTCTCATGGAGGCAGCAGGACTGGGTCAGTAGTGACAGTTTAACTCGATTATTTGGAAGTAAAGGAGGCTGAGCCCAGATTTCTTGGTTCGAATGTGAGCTTCGAGTCAAAACTATTGTCGAGGAGGTCGACGTTTAATAACGAGCAGTGGCCAAATGTAACCATTGAGATCAGAGTTAAGTCATAGACTTCAAAATAAAAGCACATATTCATCCAGTCCAACACAAGATTAAGAACTGAAACGGTGTCATTATCTTCAGAGTCCACTAGATGGTAGTGATGTGTCGATGAAGCTTCATGAAACAGTGTCATTATCTTCAGAGTCCACTAGATGGTAGTGATATGTTGATGAAGCTTCATGAAACTTTGTCACTTGTATGGAAGTGATGTGTCGATGAAGCTTCATGAAACAGTGTCATTATCTTCAGAGTCCACTAGATGGTAGTGATGTGTCGATGAAGCTTCATGAAACAGTGTCATTATCTTCAGAGTCCACTAGATGGTAGTGATGTGTCGATGAAGCTTCATGAAACAGTGTCATTATCTTCAGAGTCCACTAGATGGTAGTGATGTGTCGATGAAGCTTCATGAAACAGTGTCATTATCTTCAGAGTCCACTAGATGGTAGTGATGTGTCGATGAAGCTTCATGAAACAGTGTCATTATCTTCAGAGTCCACTAGATGGTAGTGATGTGTTGATGAAGCTTCATGAAACAGTGTCATTATCTTCAGAGTCCACTAGATGGTAGTGATGTGTTGATGAAGCTTCATGAAACATTATCTTCAGAGTCCACTAGATGGTAGTGATGTGTTGATGAAGCTTCATGAAACAGTGTCATTATCTTCAGAGTCCACTAGATGGTAGTGATGTGTCGATGAAGCTTCATGAAACAGTGTCATTATCTTCAGAGTCCACTAGATGGTAGTGATGTGTTGATGAAGCTTCATGAAACAGTGTCATTATCTTCAGAGTCCACTACATGGTAGTGATATGTTGATGAAGCTTCATGAAACATGAAGTGATGTGTCGATGAAGCTTCATGAAACAGTGTCATTATCTTAAGAGTCCACTAGATGGTAGTGATGTGTCGATGAAGCTTCATGAAACAGTGTCATTATCTTCAGAGTCCACTAGATGGTAGTGATGTGTCGATGAAGCTTCATGAAACAGTGTCA
>JACEEU010000721.1:34537912-34540412 GCA_016630915.1 Callionymus lyra | reverse complement strand
TCTACTTACTTATTTACTTACTTACTTACTTACTTACTTTATTTACTATCTACTTACTTCACGTACCTTACTTACCTTACTTACTTACTTCCCTTACTTACTTACTTGTCTTACTTCACCAACTTTACTTACTCTACTTACTTACTCTACCAACTTACTTCACTTACTTACTTATTTACTTACTTACTCACTCACCACTTACTTCACTTACTTACTTACTTACTTACTTACTTACTTACTTACTTACTTACTTACTTACTTACTTACTTACTTACTTACTTACTTACATACTTACTTACTTACTTAATTACCAACGTACTTACTAACTTACTTACTTACTTATTACTTACTTACTTACCAACTTACTCTTACTTACTCACTTACTTAATTACCAACTTACTTACTTACTTACCAACTTACTTACTTACTTAATTACCAACTTACTTACTTACCAACTTACTTACCTACTTACTTACCAACTTACTTACTTACTTAATTACCAACTTACTTACTTACTTACTTACTTACTAACTTACTTACTTACTTACTTACTTACTTACTTACTTACTTACTTACTTACTTACTTACTTACTCACTTACTTACTTACCAACTTACTTACTTACCCACAACTTAATTACTTACTTACTTACATACTTACTTACTCACTTACTTACTTACCAACTTACTTACTTACTTACTTACTCACTTACTTACTTACCAACTTACTTACTTACTTACTTACTTACTTACTTACATACTTACTTACTTGCTTACTTACCAACTTACTTACTTACTTACTTACCCACAACTTAATTACTTACTTACTTACTTACATACTTACTTACTTACTTACTTCAACTTACTTCTTACTTACTTAAACTTACTTACTTACCTTACTTACTTACTTACTTACCAACTTACTTACTTACTTACTTACTTACTTACTTACCAACTTACTTACTTACTTACTTACAAACTTACTTACTTACCAACTTACTTACTTACTTACTTACTTACCAACTTACTTACTTACTTACTTACTTACTTACTTGCTTACTTACCAACTTACTTACTTACTTACTTACTTACAAACTTACTTACTTACCAACTTACTTACTTACTTACTTACCAATCTTACTTACTTACTTACTTACCTCTACTTACTTACTTCACTTACTCTCACTTACTTACTTACTTACTTACTTACTCTCAACTCCTCACTTACTTACTTACTTACTTACCTTCTTACTTAACTTACTTACTTCACTTACTTACTTACTTACTTACTTACACTACTTACTTACTTACTTACTTACCAACTTACTTACTTACTTACTTACAAACTACTTACTTACATACTTACTTACTTGCTTACTTACCAACTTACTTACTTACTTACTTACCAACTTACTTACTTACATACTTACTTACTTGCTTACTTACCAACTTACTTACTTACTTACTTACAAACTTACTTACTTACCAACTTACTTACTTACTTACTTACCAACTTACTTACTTACTTACTTACTTACTTACCAACTTACTTACTTACTTACTTACTTACCAACTTACTTACTTACTTACTTACTTACTTACTTACTTACTTACTTACTTACATACTTACTTACTTACTTACTTACCAACTTACTTACTTACTTACTTACTTACTTACAAACTTACTTACTAACTTAACTACTTACTTACTTACTTACTTACCAACTTACTTACTTACTTACTTACTTACTTACCAACTTACTTACTTACTTACTTACTTACTTACTTACTTACCAACTTACTTACTTCACTTACTTACCACTTACTTACTTACTTACCTAACTTACTTACTTACTTCTACTTACTTACTTACTTACTGTACTTACTTACTTACTTACTTACTTGTACTTACTGTAGATGCTCGTCTCACTGTAGGTGCTCGTCTCACTGTAGGTGCTCGTCTCACTGTAGGTGCTCGTCTCACTGTAGGTGCTCTCGTCTCACTGTAGGTGCTCGTCTATCACTGTAGTGGTGCTCGTCTAACTGTAGGTGCTCGTCTAACTGTAGGTGCTCGTCTCACTGTAGGTGCTCGTCTAACTGTAGGTGCTCGTCTAACTGTAGGTGCTCGTCTCACTGTAGGTGCTCGTCTAACTGTAGGTGCTCGTCTCACTGTAGGTGCTCGTCTCACTGTAGGTGCTCGTCTCACTGTAGGTGCTCGTCTCACTGTAGGTGCTCGTCTCACTGTAGGTGCTCGTCTCACTGTAGGTGCTCGTCTCACTGTAGGTGCTCGTCTCACTGTAGGTGCTCGTCTAACTGTAGGTGCTCGTCTAACTGTAGGTGCTCGTCTCACTGTAGGTGCTCGTCTCACTGTAGGTGCTCGTCTCACTGTAGGTGCTCGTCTCACTGTAGGTGCTCGTCTCACTGTAGGTGCTCGTCTCACTGTAGGGTGCTCACTAGGTGCTCGTCTCACTGTAGGTGCTCGTCTCACTGTAGGTGCTCGTC
>JACEEU010000721.1:34522912-34532912 GCA_016630915.1 Callionymus lyra | reverse complement strand
TCAGAGACACTAGAACAAGAGTCTTCAGAGACACTAGAACAAGAGTCTTCAGAGACACTAGAACAAGAGTCTTCAGAGACACTAGAACAAGAGTCTTCAGAGACACTAGAACAAGAGTCTTCAGAGACACTAGAACACGAGTCTTCAGAGACACTAGAACAAGAGTCTTCAGAGACACTAGAACAAGAGTCTTCAGAGACACTAGAACACGAGTCTTCAGAGACACTAGAACAAGAGTCTTCAGAGACACTAGAACAAGAGTCTTCAGAGACACTAGAACACGAGTCTTCAGAGACACTAGAACAAGAGTCTTCAGAGACACTAGAACACGAGTCTTCAGAGACACTAGAACAAGAGTCTTCAGAGACACTAGAACAAGAGTCTTCAGAGACACTAGAACAAGAGTCTTCAGAGACACTAGAACAAGAGTCTTCAGAGACACTAGAACAAGAGTCTTCAGAGACACTAGAACAAGAGTCTTCAGAGACACTAGAACAAGAGTCTTCAGAGACACTAGAACAAGAGTCTTCAGAGACACTAGAACAAGAGTCTTCAGAGACACTAGAACAACGAGTCTTCAGAGACACTAGAACAAGAGTCTTCAGAGACACTAGAACACGAGTCTTCAGAGACGACTAGAACAAGAGTCTTCAGAGACACTAGAACAAGGGTAGCAGAGTCTTCAGAGACACTAGAACAAGAGTCTTCAGAGACACTAGAACAAGAGTCTTCAGAGACACTAGAACAGAGTCTTCAGAGACACTAGAACACGAGTCTTCAGAGACACTAGAACACGAGTCTTCAGAGACACTAGAACAAGAGTCTTCAGAGACACTAGACAAGAGTCTTCAGAGACACTAGAACAAGAGTCTTCAGAGACACTAGAACACGAGTCTTCAGAGACACTAGAACACGAGTCTTCAGAGACACTAGAACACGAGTCTTCAGAGACACTAGAACAAGAGTCTTCAGAGACACTAGAACAAGAGTCTTCAGAGACACTAGAACAAGAGTCTTCAGAGACACTAGAACAAGAGTCTTCAGAGACACTAGAACAAGAGTCTTCAGAGACACTAGAACAAGAGTCTTCAGAGACACTAGAACAAGAGTCTTCAGAGACACTAGAACACGAGTCTTCAGAGACACTAGAACAAGAGTCTTCAGAGACACTAGAACACGAGTCTTCAGAGACACTAGAACAAGAGTCTTCAGAGACACTAGAACACGAGTCTTCAGAGACACTAGAACACGAGTCTTCAGAGACACTAGAACAAGAGTCTTCAGAGACACTAGAACACGAGTCTTCAGAGACACTAGAACAAGAGTCTTCAGAGACACTAGAACAAGAGTCTTCAGAGACACTAGAACAAGAGTCTTCAGAGAGACACTAGAACAAGAGTCTTCAGAGACACTAGAACAAGAGTCTTCAGAGACACTAGAACAAGAGTCTTCAGAGACACTAGAACACGAGTCTTCAGAGACACTAGAACAAGAGTCTTCAGAGACACTAGAACAAGAGTCTTCAGAGACACTAGAACACAAGTCTTCAGAGACACTAGAACAAGAGTCTTCAGAGACACTAGAACAAGAGTCTTCAGAGACACTAGAACAAGAGTCTTCAGAGACACTAGCCAACAGAGTCTTCAGAGACACTAGAACAAGAGTCTTCAGAGACACTAGAACACAAGTCTTCAGAGACACTAGAACACGAGTCTTCAGAGACACTAGAACAAGAGTCTTCAGAGACACTAGAACACAAGTCTTCAGAGACACTAGAACAAGAGTCTTCAGAGACACTAGAACAAGAGTCTTCAGAGACACTAGAACACGAGTCTTCAGAGACACTAGAACAAGAGTCTTCAGAGACACTAGAACAAGAGTCTTCAGAGACACTAGAACACGAGTCTTCAGAGACACTAGAACACAAGTCTTCAGAGACACTAGAACACGAGTCTTCAGAGACACTAGAACACGAGTCTTCAGAGACACTAGAACAAGAGTCTTCAGAGACACTAGAACACGAGTCTTCAGAGACACTAGAACACGAGTCTTCAGAGACACTAGAACACGAGTCTTCAGAGACACTAGAACACAAGTCTTCAGAGACACTAGAACAAGAGTCTTCAGCCAGAAACGAGTCTTCAGAGCACTAGAACAAGAGTCTTCAGAGACGCTAGAACAAGAGTCTTCAGAGACACTAGAACAAGAGTCTTCAGAGACACTAGAACAAGAGTCTTCAGAGACACTAGAACAAGAGTCTTCAGAGACACTAGAACAAGAGTCTTCAGAGACGATAGAAGGGAGTCTTCAGAGACACTAGAACAAGAGTCTTCAGAGACACTAGGAACAGAGTCTTCAGAGACGTAGAACACAGAGTATTGCAGGACCCAGGACAAGAGTCTTCGCAGAGGACAAGAGTCTTCAGAGCACTAGAACAGAGTCTTCAGGAGACGGGAACACGAGTCTTGACACTGGGGACGACATGCTAGAACAGAGTCTTCAGAGACACTAGAAACAAGTCTTCAGGACACTAGGACAAGAGTCTTCAGGGACACTAGAACAGGAGTCTTCAGAGACACTAGAACGAGTCTTCAGGATAGGGAGACAGAGACTTCAGAGGACACTAGAAGTCTTCAGAGAGACTAGCAAGAGTCTCAGACTGGACGAGACCTTCAGAGGGACTAGAACTTCAGGAGACAGAGACACTAGAACAAGAGTCTTCAGAGATATTGTAGGGGACTAGGAACACGAGTCTTCAGGGACACTAGAACAAGAGTCTTCAGAGACACTAGAACAGAGTCTTCAGAGACGCTATAGAACAAGAGTCTTCAGAGACACTAGAGAGTCTTCAGAGACACTAGAACAAGAGTCTTCAGAGACACTAGAAGTCTTCAGAGACACTAGAACAAGAGTCTTCAGAGACAAGTAAACAGAGCTTGGAACTAGAACAGGTCTTCAGAGACACTAGAACAGAGTCTTCAGAGACACTAGAACAGAGTCTTCAGAGACACTAGGGGACACGAAGAGTCTCAGAGACACTAGGGGAGCAGACACCTAGAAAAAGTCTTCAGAGACACTAGAACAGATATTGTAGGGGGACGATATTGTATGGGGGACGATATTGTAGGGGACGATATTGTAGGGGGACAGATATTGTAGGGGGACGATATTGTAGGGGACGATATTGAGGGGAGATATTGTAGGGGGGACGATATTGTAGGGGGAGTATTGTAGGGGGACGATATTGTAGGGGGACGATATTGCAGTAGGGAAGCGACTTGTAGGGGCGATATTGTAGGGGGAGAGATATTGAGAGGGGACGATATTGTAGACGGGGGAGATATTGTTAGGGGACAGATATTGTAGGGGGACAATATTGTAGGGGGACAGATATTGTAGGGGAGATATTGTAGGGGAGACAGATATTGTAAGGGGACAGATATTGTAGGGGGAGACAGATATTGTAGGGGGGACAGATATTGTAGGGGATACAGATATTGTAGGGGAGACAGATATTGTAGGGGAGACAGATATTGTAGGGGAGACAGATATTGTAGGGGGACAGATATTGTAGGGGATACAGATATTGCAGGGGAGACAGATATTGTAGGGGGACAGATATTGTAGGGGAGACAGATATTGTAGGGGGGACAGATATTGTAGGGGAGACGTATTGTAGGGGGACAGATATTGTAGGGGGACAGATATTGTAGGGGAGACAGATATTGTAGGGGACAGATATTGTAGGGGGACAGATATTGTAGGGGAGACAGATATTGTAGGGGGACAGATATTGTAGGGGGGACAGATATTGTAGGGGGAGACAGATATTGTAGGGGGACAGATATTGTAGGGGGACAGATATTGTAGGGGAGACAGATATTGTAGGGGAGACAGATATTGTAGGGAGACAGATATTGTAGGGGAGACAGATATTGTAGGGAGACAGATATTGTAGGGGAGGACAGATATTGTAGGGGAGACAGATATTGTAGGGGGAGACAGATATTGTAGGGAGACAGATATTGTAGGGGAGACAGATATTGTAGGGGAGACAGATATTGTAGGGAGACAGATATTGTAGGGGAGACAGATATTGTAGGGAGACAGATATAGGGGACAGATATTGTAGGGGAGACAGATATTGTAGGGGGACAGATATTGTAGGGGAGACAGATATTGTAGGGGAGACAGATATTGTAGGGGAGACAGATATTGTAGGGGAGACAGATATTGTAGGGGGGACAGATATTGTAGGGGAGACAGATATTGTAGGGGAGACAGATATTGTAGGGGAGACAGATATTGTAGGGGAGACAGATATTGTAGGGGAGACAGATATTGTAGGGGAGACAGATATTGTAGGGGAGACAGATATTGTAGGGGGACAGATATTGTAGGGGAGACAGATATTGCAGGGGAGACAGATATTGTAGGGGAGACAGATATTGTAGGGGAGACAGATATTGTAGGGGGACAGATATTGTAGGGGAGACAGATATTGCAGGGGGGACAGATATTGTAGGGGAGACAGATATGTGTAGGAGGACAGATATTGGGGGAGACAGATATTGTAGGGGAGACAGATATTGTAGGGCAGCAGGGGGGGGATACAGATATTGTAGGGGAGACAGATATTGTAGGGAGACAGATATTGTAGGGGACAGATATTGTAGGGGGACAGATATTGTAGGGAGACAGATATTGCAGGGGAGACAGATATCAGGGGAGACAGATATTGTAGGGGAGACAGATATTGTAGGGGAGACAGATATTGTAGGGGGGACAGATATTGCAGGGGAGACAGATATTGGACCTACACCGGCCCCGCTGAGACAGCCGGTGGCCCTTGAGCGCTGAGGCCCATGAGTCCTGAGATCACCTCACTGTGGTTTTAATTATCTCGGAGCTTACAGGGAATTGAGCGGCGCGAGGACGACGCGCGAGGACGACGGCTGAGCGCGACTCCGTCTTCACTAATAAAAACACAACGATCTAAAGATCCAAGGATTACTTTGATAGCGACGAGTGTTCGGAGGTAAAACTGCGTCGTGTTAGTAAAGCAGTCACCAAACATCGACAGTGAAGGAAGGTTTGGACGTCACTGTGATGGAAAAGATTTGACGACGGACTTGAACCCAGAGCTGTGTCTCAAATCACATACTTAGTATTTTTAGTGCTTTACTGCGTCTCAATTCTTAGTATGTAAATGTAGTGATCCATGTACACTAAAATACTAAAACACACACAAAACTGAGTATGGATCGATGGACACTTTCTACACTAAACGACTCCATCTTAGTGACGTTGTAAACGGAAGTTACATCATATATATGTATATATATATATGATATATATATATATATATATATATATATGTATATATATGTATATATATATATATATATATATATATATATATATATATATATATATATATATATATATATATATATATATATATATATATATATATATATATATATATATATATATATATATATATATACATATATATGATATATATATATATATATACAGCGTACTACTTCCGTAGCGTAAATATCTCGTCAATATTTCCCATATTCCTTGAAACCAAACGTGCTGCCAGCAGGTGTCGCTAGTGTTCCTACAGCTGCTTGAAACCATCCTTAAATAGAAGTAGAAGAAGAAGCTGTCGCGTCATTTCCTGTTTTTTCCAGTGTTTGAAACGTACATCATTTTGCTCACTATCTTGACAAAACAAACGTGGAGTTCAAGGGTTTCAATGAGGAAACAACAAATAAGACTCAATATTTCAAGTCAGGAATAATGAGTTAAAAATAAACAGGAATACATTTGAAAAATACACAACGTTCTTATGATATTTATTCTTGTAAAGAGGATGAATTGGTCCAAAACAAGATGAAACGATGATCAAACACAGAAAGATTGTAAAAAAAAACACAGAAGAATCTTTTTTATTCAGTCTTTAACCTGCGCTCGACACTGACGAAGCTTCATGAAGCTTCACTAATGATTCTCTCAGCGAACAGTAGGTGGCGCCATCGGTTCAAAGGTTTCAATAGATGTTCAAATCAATAGCAGAGAGAAGGAGACGATGTTATCTTGTGTTTCTATCCTTTTATCCTTGTGTTTTTTCTTTCGATCACTTCGTTCTTGTTATTTGTGCTTTGTTCTTGTTCTGGCTTTTATGAAGAGACAGAGAGAGAGAGAGAGAGAGAGAGAGAGAGAGAGAGAGAGACAGAGAGATTTTTTTTTTGATTTTTGAAAAAAACTTTATTTTTCAGTTTCTTTCAACAAGAGACACTTGTCATTTTATACACACAATCCTTTGTCCAGACAGAAAGACGCGTCATGAAATAAATAAATTAAAACACAGAGTTAAAAGAGAGCTTTCCCCCATTCACTGAACACACAGCTGTCGTGCAGCACCAAACATTTTCAAACTCTGCCAGCGTGTTCATCAGGCCATGGTATCTAAAATCAATTTGTATCCTGGCTTTTATCAGTGAGCGAAACATGTCTCTTAGTCCAAGGCCTGCCTCCCCCTCCACCTGATTTTTCCTTGTTTTGTAGATTGCCATCTTCGCCTGCCCCACCACATAATTTAAAAGACACCATTTCTTTGAATCTTTTTTTTTTATATCCAGCACCACCAATAAAAGCAGCCTCCGACCACACCTCTCCACACATTAAAAACACAGCTTTTAAAATGTGGAATAAAACAATGAGTCTGTGACAATCAAGATAGCAGTGAATCAGGGTTTCAGCTTGGTCACAGAAAGGACAAGTCTCTAAAACAGTGGGGTTGATTTTAGAAATAAAAACATTGACGGCCAGCGCCCCCTGCAGGATCCTCCACTGCAGGTCTCCTGTCCTCTTGTTGAGTGGAGGCTTGTAGAAAAGCCTCCAGACTGGCGCCCGGCCCTGCAGCCTCTCTCTCCATACTGTGTCCCTGTTGGTGCTCAGTTTTCTCTTCTGTGTAGCCACCACACAGTATTTATATACTGTTTTCCCCGACAGCAGTTGTAAATCCACCAAGGACTTAGAGGTGCCCATTGTTTTGCCCAGCCCGCTCTGGTCCACGGACAGACTGAGGTCTGGGAACGGATCTCCCTGGTCCGGTACCTCCGCCCCGCTGCTGTACTCCCTCAGCATCTCATGCTCCTCTGCGCTCAGCCGGTTGCTCCACTGGTTCAGGATGTGTCTGGTGTGCCGGCTGGACCTCAGGCCCAGGAGAGAGGCCACAGCCTGCGTGTTGTGCAGCCCGGGCCCTGCCACGTCCACCACCTGCCTCAGCCTGACCGTCCCCGTGGAGCGAAGGCGCAGGGTGAGGCCAGGGCTGCTGCCGTCTTGTATGTCCAGCCGGGCCCCGCACACTAGGGGCTCCTCCAGGAGCCAGAAGAGAGAGGCTGCAGGCCCCAGTCTGTCCCATTTAAAAAGTGTCCACGCTTTAAAAACACCATGATAAAAAGGAGGCAAGTTACACGCACGATAAAAAACACAATTCAATAAAAACAAAGACTTGTCTAAAACGAGGTCTGCTATCCTCCTTAAAATGATGCTTGTGACCTGCCTCCAGACGACATCATCACAGCAGGAAAGGTAGCGCTGTACAAACTGCAGCCTGAAAGCTGCTGCCCTGCTCTCCAGGTGTATTAAGCCCTGCCCCCCCTCTTCTTTTGGCAGGTACAGTACACTCTGGGGAACCCAATGCAGCTTATCCCAGAAAAAGTTCAAGAGGACTATTTGAATTTTTTGCAGCAGCCCAGCAGGGGGTTCTAGGCACTTGAGCCTGTGCCACAGGGTGGACGCTACCAGGTTGTTAATGACGAGAACCCTCCCTCTGTATGACATGTGGGGAAGCAGCCACCTCCACTTTGCCAGCTTCCCCTCCACCTTTTCTATCACACCCTCCCAGTTCTTTTTTTCAGTTTGTTCATCCCCCAGATGAACCCCCAGGTATCTGAAGCCTCCCCTCTTCCAGGTCAGCCCCCCCGGCAGCTGAGGCAGACCAGCAGCCCACTTCCCAACTGCCAGCGCCTCGCTCTTTGCCCAATTCACCTTGGCAGCTGAGAGTTTTCCAAAGATTTCAACAATTTTACCCAGTTTTTCAATGTCATCTTGATTTTTTATAAAAATGATGATGTCATCTGCGTAGGCTGATGATATAAAATTTGTACTGATGTCAGGTAAAAACAAGCCGTCAATAAAACCACGAACATTTTGCAACATTGGTTCTATGGACAGTGAATACAACATACCTGACATGGCGCAGCCTTGTCTAATACCTCTTTGTACCTTAAAAGGTTTGCATAGACCACCATTTATCTTCAGCACACCCTCAATGCTCTCGTACAGGACCTTTATATTAGCTATCAGACCTGGGTTGAGGCCGTACCTTTGTAAAACTTTCCAAAGGTAGCGGTGCTCAACCCGATCAAAAGCCTTTTCCTGGTCTAACGACACCAGACCAGCATCTAAGCCCAAGGAACCGGAGGCTTCCAAAATATCTCTAATTAATGACACATTGTCAACAATAGACCTGCCAGGCACACAGTAAGTCTGAGTTCGGTGGATGAGCTGCCCCATCACTTTCTTCAGCCGGTTGGCCAGGGCTTTGGACAGCAGCTTGTAGTCAGAGCACAGCAGTGAGACGGGTCGCCAGTTCTTTATCTGCTGCAGGTCTCCCTTTCTTAGGCAGCAGCGTCAGCACTGCCCTCCTGCAGCTCTGGGGGAGAGAGAGCTCTTCAAAACTCTCGGAGAAGACCCCCAGCAAATCGTCTTTCAGCTCAGTCCAGAAAGCCTTATAAAACTCTGACGGCAGACCATCTATGCCGGGGGCCTTACCCCCCTGCACACTCTGCAAGGCCGCGAATAGCTCCGCCTCAGTCAGGGGCCCCTCCAGTTCTTTGTTGGTCTCTTCTGACACTGTGGGCAGGTCTCGACAGAATGTGTTAAAAGCAGCATCATCCTCCTGGTACTCACTGCTGTAAAGCTTCACAAAGAACTCCACCGCTCTGCTCCTGATGGCTGCAGTGTGTGTGAGCGTCTGTCCATCCTCTGCCTGCAGCGAGTGCATCTGCCTGCTCTGTCCATTCCTCTGCTCCAGGCCGAAGAAAAACTTGGAGGGGGAATCCATTAGCGCAGCACTCTGGAAACGAGACCGGACTAGCGCCCCCTGCGCTCTGACGTCCAGCAGGTCTGCCAGCACGGCTTTTTGGACTTGAGGTTTTCAATATGACCTTCATCTGCTGTGGACTGTGAGGAACTCTGCAGCTCCACTATATCTACCTCCAGATCATTGATAGACTTGGCCATATCACGAGAAACATTGAGAGTGTGCTGCTGACAAAGCTGCTTTATCTGTACTTTGCCATGGTCCCACCATTGTTTCAAACAACTAAAATCCCCCTTCCTCTCTCTAAAACCTCTCCAAAAATAAATAAAAACCTCTCTAAAATGTGCATCTAAAAGCAAAGTGGTGTTAAAATGCCAGTAGGCAGACTTACTCTTAAGATTTTTAATAAAAACCTCACATAAAACCATGGAATGGTCCGAGAAACCCACTGGACATATACTACACCTCTTAAAGATGCTCAAGTGCTGCGTAAAACAATAAAACCTGTCTAACCTCGCTAAAGATAAAACACGTTCTCTGCTGTGGACCCAAGTGTACTGTCTTATATTGTGGTGGATTTTTCTCCATACGTCACTCAGACTGTGAGTGTTTATGAGAGTTAGCATCGCCTTCTGAGAAGGTGCATGTGGTTCTGGGTGGTTTCTATCACATGTATGATTTGCTGTGCAGTTAAAATCCCCTCCTAAAAACAAATAGTCCTCTGGCTCACACTGCTTTAGAACCAAACTGAGTTCGTTTAAAAAGAGAACTCTGCCAGGGCCAGAAATAGGGGCATACACATTAATAAAAACAATATTAAAACGCTCATACTGTGCTTTTACCACAAGCAATCTCCCCTGCACTCGCTCCTCCACC
>JACEEU010000721.1:34460412-34512912 GCA_016630915.1 Callionymus lyra | reverse complement strand
TTCATATTTGTGTAAAATGATAATAATTTTTGTCATGAAAAGTTAGATTAACAGTCATTCATCAATAATCAATAATAATAAGAATCATTATTGCTTCACGTCTCACTGACTCTGAACATTTTTCTCTTCATTTCATATTTTTATGAAAGGGTTAAATTATAAATGATCATTTTGATGGAGAATAAATGTAACAAACGTTGTTTTAAACACTATTATCATTAAATTACACATCAAGTGTGAAAGTGTAACAAACAAAAGAAGAATAAATCATATCAAATAATGATAAGGATTATAAAGCAGTATGTTTGCTCACAACAGATGCAAAAGAACTCAGAAGATCATGTTGGTTCAGGTTCTGCACAAACTCTCGGTTCTTCTTCAACTTACTATGGATTTATTCCGCTCTCGTTGACTTCCTGTGTGTAAATGTCAAGGTTCTATTTTTCTGCCTCCATTTCACACTTTCTTTCTGACGCTGATTCTTTTGACACTTTGGAATGTTCACCTTTTATTTCACCTATTTTTACGCTGCAGAAAAGAAACAAATGTTTGTACAAGTTTCACACGAAGGTTTGACATCATCCATGAAATTAAACATGAGCTTTTTCATTCAAATCTGAAGCATCTGAAACATCATTGATGTTATTAATAGACCTCTGAGTTCAACGGACCAGCAGGTGGCAGTAGAGGCCCGAAACTTCAACGCACAACACACACAAAGAACATGTTTTAACTTATGCAGGTTTTTATTCCATAAAGTATTAACACTTTTCTATTTTTGTTGAAATTGTTTGAATTATAAAGCATTGAATTATTGTTTTTCAAATGATTAACTTCAATCATTTCTATATTATTATTTTTATACATCGAATTCCAACATAGACTTTTTTGTAGTCTTTTAAATTCAACGTAAAATGTTGGTGTATCAGTGTCGTCTGGCCAGACTAATCCAATCGAGCACTAACTGAACTAAAGGATCATCGGCGTCGCATGATTGGCTAAAAGTTTGATCCACTGGCTCGGTGTTCGTTTGGTGATGTCTGGTGACTCTTTTATTCAACATTTGTATTGAATTTAAAAGACTGTGAATTGAAAAATCATGAATTTATTTTTCAGTTATTGGAACCACAAGATCTAAACCACTGTAATGATCGCCGATATATTGACCGAGTCGTTTCCTCGTCACTCGTGAGACTCGGCGAAGAGAAACTTCCTGTCATGAGGACTTGATGAAGACGGGATCAGACGCAGCGCCTCCATAAACACGTATGAACTCCCAGGAAGGTCGGCGCAATAACACGGCAGCTGCGAACAGGAGCGCGTCCTTGACGGGGATTACTGCTAATCTAGCGCCGTATGCTAGCTGTGTTCTCCAGCTCGTGACGCAACTCTTGAGTCGACGCTTCACGGGAGGAAAAAGGGAAAAAAGCATCTGGACGTGCGAAGCCTGACGCGCTCTGACAGCAGCTTTGCAAAGACAGTCGCTCTCGACGTGTCGAGGTTCTGCTGCCGATTCAAATCACTTCTGTCTCCTGGAACAAGAACAAGACAGAGAATCTTGTTCTGCGTCAGTTTGACTTTCAACGTCCAGGAAACGACTTTGGTTCTGATCCACGGTGGATGCTCTGAACCTGGAGACAGGAACCTTCTCGCTCCACGTGAGGCCCAGACCCGGGTCTCGCTCCTCCAGCTGGTCTTCACAACCATTAGTGAGTAGTGACGTGTTGGTGAAGCTTCATGAAACAGTGTCATGTTGTTCAGAGGTCAGTAGGTGGAGCCATCACTTTGAAAATGATGTTTCATTAGAACACTTGTTCAAAACAAAATAGTTCAGAGACGCCATCTAGTGGACTCTGAAGATCATGACACTGTTTCATGAAGCTTCATCGACACATCACTACCATCTAGTGGACTCTGAAGATCATGACACTGTTTCATGAAGCTTCATCGACACATCACTACCATCTAGTGGACTCTGAAGATAATGACACTGTTTCATGAAGCTTCATCAACACATCACTACCATCTAGTGGACTCTGAAGATAATGACACTGTTTCATGAAGCTTCATCAACACATCACTACCATCTAGTGGACTCTGAAGATAATGACAGTGTTTCATGAAGCTTCATCAACACATCACTACCATCTAGTGGACTCTGAATATAATGACAGTGTTTCATGAAGCTTCATCAACACATCACTACCATCTAGTGGAATCTGAAGATCATGACACTGTTTCATGAAGCTTCATCGACACATCACTACCATCTAGTGGACTCTGAAGATCATGACACTGATTCATGAAGCTTCATCAACACATCACTACCATCTAGTGGAATCTGAAGATCATGACACTGTTTCATGAAGCTTCATCGACACATCACTACCATCTAGTGGACTCTGAAGATAATGACACTGTTTCATGAAGCTTCATCAACACATCACAACCATCTAGTGGACTCTGAAGATAATGACACTGTTTCATGAAGCTTCATCGACACATCACTACCATCTAGTGGACTCTGAAGATAATGACACTGTTTCATGAAGCTTCATCGACACATCACTACCATCTAGTGGACTCTGAAGATAATGACACTGTTTCATGAAGCTTCATCTACACATCACTACCATCTAGTGGACTCTGAAGATAATGACACTGTTTCATGAAGCTTCATCAACACATCACTACCATCTAGTGGACTCTGAAGATAATGACACTGTTTCATGAAGCTTCATCGACACATCACTACCATCTAGTGGACTCTGAAGATAATGACACTGTTTCATGAAGCTTCATCAACACATCACTACCATCTAGTGGACTCTGAAGATAATGACACTGTTTCATGAAGCTTTATCAACACATCACTACCATCTAGTGGACTCTAAAGATAATGACACTGTTTCATGAAGCTTCATCAACACATCACTACCATCCAGTGGACTCTGAAGGTAATGACACTGTTTCATGAAGCTTCATCTACACATCACTACCATCTAGTGGACTCTGAAGATAATGACACTGTTTCATGAAGCTTCATCGACACATCACTACCATCTAGTGGACTCTGAAGATAATGACACTGTTTCATGAAGCTTCATCTACACATCACTACCATCTAGTGGACTCTGAAGATAATGACACTGTTTCATGAAGCTTCATCAACACATCACTACCATCTAGTGGACTCTGAAGATAATGACACTGTTTCATGAAGCTTCATCGACACATCACTACCATCTAGTGGACTCTGAAGATAATGACACTGTTTCATGAAGCTTCATCAACACATCACTACCATCTAGTGGACTCTGAAGATAATGACACTGTTTCATGAAGCTTCATCAACACATCACTACCATCTAGTGGACTCTGAAGATAATGACACTGTTTCATGAAGCTTCATCGACACATCACTACCATCTAGTGGACTCTGAAGATAATGACACTGTTTCATGAAGCTTCATCGACACATCACTACCATCTAGTGGACTCTGAAGATAATGACACTGTTTCATGAAGCTTCATCTACACATCACTACCATCTAGTGGACTCTGAAGATAAAGACACTGTTTCATGAAGCTTCATCGACACATCACTACCATCTAGTGGACTCTGAAGATAATGACACTGTTTCATGAAGCTTCATCTACACATCACTACCATCTAGTGGACTCTGAAGATAATGACACTGTTTCATGAAGCTTCATCAACACATCACTACCATCTAGTGGACTCTGAAGATAATGACACTGTTTCATGAAGCTTCATCGACACATCACTACCATCTAGTGGTACCTGAAGATAATGACACTGTTTCATGAAGCTTCATCAACACATCACTACCATCTAGTGGACTCTGAAGATAATGACACTGTTTCATGAAGCTTCATCGACACATCACTACCATCTAGTGGACTCTGAAGGTAATGACACTGTTTCATGAAGCTTCATCAACACATCACTACCATCTAGTGGACTCTGAAGATAATGACACTGTTTCATGAAGCTTCATCAACACATCACTACCATCTAGTGGACTCTGAAGATAATGACACTGTTTCATGAAGCTTCATCAACACATCACTACCATCTAGTGGACTCTGAAGGTAATGACACTGTTTCATGAAGCTTCATCAACACATCACTACCATCTAGTGGACTCTGAAGATAATGACACTGTTTCATGAAGCTTCATCAACACATCACTACCATCTAGTGGACTCTGAAGGTAATGACACTGTTTCATGAAGCTTCATCAACACATCACTACCATCTAGTGGACTCTGAAGATAATGACACTGTATTTATATTCTTAAATGTTTAACACGAGAGAGTTTATTCTAAAGAAAGTACTACCTCCAAACTCGAAATATTTGTACAGAATATACATTATTGATATTATTACAGAAGGTGATTTTCTTCAGGAGATACATTTCTTGCTTCATATAATTCAATCTATATTGTTTACAAACACATATTTTTGATGGTTGCGAGTCGAACTGCGACCGAAACCTTAAAACCCGACGAACAGGAAGCAGCAACACTTGACACTGAATGAAACACTTGTTTTGACACCAGAACAAGAAGCGCCGACGCCGAGATAATCGAGCAGCTAATCAGAGTCGGTCCAGACTCGCGGCTCACGGTTAACTTGCGCCGCTGCAGTGTTTACAGCAGTAATCCCATTAGCTCGTCTGATCCTTTGATTAGCCTGTCGTCGTGTTTACAGGCAACAAACCTCATAATTCCGTGTTAATGGAATCCTGCGTGTCGTGATTGATTTAATGAATTCTCCGGATTATGTTGCTCAGAGTTTTCAAGGCTCGCGTCAGTACACCTTACATTCCTGTAGGAGGCGACACGCTTGTGCAGTGATGAATACAAATACTACTGCTGTCATTACCACCATATCCCTATACTACTACCACCACTGATAGTACTCATATACCAGTACCATGAATATGATGGATATTATACTTCCACCACGACTATTACTATAAACAAGTACTATGACTATTGTATATGTTGCCAAACAACAAAATTTTGTTTCCAGTTTTCACTGCTGTGTTCTTCTGTGCAATGATAATAAGGAAAGTCTAAAGTCTATTATTGCTATTATAATACCGCGACAACTAATACTACTAATGCACTACTGTCACTAATAATACTATTAATATACTAGTACCATGAATAATACTGTTATTATAATATTGCTGCTACTAATACTACTTATATACCAGTACCATGACTATTGTTGGTTATAATACCACCACAACTAATACTACTAATGCACTACTGCCACTAATAATACTACTTATATACCAGTACCTTGACTATTATTGGTTATAATACCACCACATCTAATACTACTAATGCACTACTAATACTACTAATATACTTGTACCACGAATAATACTGCTATTGTACTAACACCACTACTAATACTACTTATATGCTAGGACACAAATACTACTAATAGTATACTAGTACCAAAAGTGAATAAGGTAGGGTAAGGTAAGGTAAGGTAAAAATTTATTGAATTAAGTATTGAATACTTAATTTATACTACCACCACTACATATACTACTCATAAACTACCATCATAGTTAAAAAAAGCTACTATTACACTACTGCCAAAACGAATACTACTACTAATACATTACTGGCTCCACAAATAATACTAATATATTACTGCCACAACTAGTAGTACTAGTATACTTCTGCTTACAATAAAATGTAGTGACTTTCATCAATGCTAGTTGAGCGAGTACTCTGGAGGAGAAATGTTGATTTTGTTTGTATTTTTTGACTTTGACAAGGACGTGTCCGAGTAACTATCATAACTAGTTTCATATTACTCATCATAATTAGTGTCGTGATGATAGTAAAACCCTGATCTTTGTACTGTTTCCAGGCCTGAGATTGGGATGTTTTCACGATAGTTGCTGAAAGAGAAACAAACTTGTTCTTCCAAATGACATGTTATTACACGCTCATTACTCGTTCCTCTTCAGGAAAAGAGTCCTGACACTCGAATAAAGAGGACAAAAGATGCCTTTGAAGGATAATGTATAGTCTTGGTTCAATACTTCAAGTACAGCTGCATGTTTGTCGCACCATAATTAGGATGTTCAGACACTAGGGGGCGCTGTCTCCATGTATTGTTGGAGCAGAGGTCAGGATTTGTATTCATTATTATTCGACGACAATAGATAGATAGATAGATACTTTATTCATCTCCTTAGAGAAATGTATAGAGAATAGAGAAATAACACAAAAGAGAAATAACACAGGAATATCAGAGATAACAATAAATAAAGATGAGTTTAGGATCTTTAATTGGTTGACAGTTAAAATCACGTCAACATTAATAAATCAACACATGAGTAAACAAATAAACTGCAGCCTTAAGGGGTCACAGGACATTTTTATTTTTGAGCAGGTATGAGTTTTGTGTCATGAAGGACATCTGATGTAAAACCTTTACCAAAACCATTTATACAAAGGAAACTATTCCTTCCACACCGGATCGGTCGAGGCCCGGGTTAACCAGGACCACCATCGGTGCCGATAACCTACAGGTACCAATGGAAACTGGGCTACTGTGGGTGGAAGTTGAAGGAGGAGAGGAAGAAGGAAGGTTTAGAAACAGAGCGAAAAGAGGAAAAGGAAAGAATCTGGGACTGAAAGTAGAGACTTTACATACTGGGACGATGAGAGTTGATTGACATGCAGAGAAGGATCTACTGTGTCCAGGAGACCAGGTGGAAAGATAAGAAGGGGAGTAGCTTAGGTGCAGGTTTTAAGTTGTACTACTATGGTAGTGATAGGAAGAGAAATGGAGTAGGGATTATATCCTGAAATAATAATAATAATAATAATTATTATTATTATTATTATAATAACAATAATAATAACTATAACAATAATAATACTATTAATAATAATAATAATAATAATAATAACAATAATAACAACAATACTAATAATAATAATAATAATAATAATAATAACAATAATATAATATAATTTAATAATAGCAATTATAATATGATAATAACAATAATAATAGTAACAATAACAATAATAACAATACCAATATTGGGTCAAAATTGTTTGAAATTATATATTGTATTGAATATAAATACATTAATACAAGATTACAAAAATATACAAACAAAAACAATAACTATTATGACTATTGTGTTTCATTATTATTGTTTTCTTTATTCTGAACTTGTTTATCTTGAATGTCTTTAATGACTTTAAATGAACAAACATTTCTTCAATTCTATAGTTTTCTGGATCCTCAGTTCAATCGTCAAAGAAAACATTAAAGTTCAGTGTCAGTGAAGCAACATTTCAAATGACAAACTTTTAAAAGCTTTTCTTGTTTGTTGCCTTTTTATTTCTCGTTGGATCCACGAAGAACGAGGACTTTAAAGATGCAACACTTTGTGTTCGTCTCTGCAGACGCTTCAGAGTCGCTGTGAAGCGATAATGTCTCAATAAGATCCTCTTCTGGAGGAAATAATGACACTTAGTGACCAACGTCCTGTGAGACGAAGCACTGAGTCGCAGCGACAAGAACCCGTGAGTCACGTCTGAACGAGTCTCCAGAATCAAACACTTACGTCGTGACCTTCTCAGTGTGTCATTCAAGGTCAACCAGGTGCCTCCAGTGGCGTGGGTCCGACCCGGGGCCTCCACCCTAGACCTTCACCATACTTGATACTATTGATCAAAACTGCACACTATAGAAACACTTCAAAGGAAATACATGAGAAACAATAAAAAAAACACAAAGTGTTAAATAATTAAATATATTGAAAACAAAGTTACGTTTTTATAGTTTGGGAGAAATTTTCACTAAATATTTGAATCTGGTTTGAGAAAAGTTTCAGAGTCTGATGGAACGTGTCGGGAAAGTTTGTGAACTATTTCAAAGTTTATCTCACAAAATAAACTAAACTAGTTCAACGTTTATAGATTGAAAATGAAGTAGTTTGTAGTTTTTTTTTGCACATGTAGCTGAGAACTATTGTTTTAGATGGAAAATATAACTATTTACATATATATATAAATATATACACAAGATAAGATAATATACGATAAGATAAGACAAGACAAGATCATGAATAAAACTTCAAATTCTCGTCACGTGTTACTTTTTATGACAAAAAGATTATTTTTCATTGATCATCTGCGACTGAGAGCCTGTCCCAGCTACCTGGGGTGAGAGGCAGGGAACACCTGGAACATGTCACAAGTCATGACACACAGAGACACACAACTCTTCACACACACACACACACACCTACAGTCTCAGTCAACCTGTGTGTTGTCGGAGTACCCGGAGTAAACCTCGAGGAGAACCTTGAGAAACAGAACATGAATAAAGAAGATGATTATGTTGATGTTCTTTTAGTTTATGTTGTTTATTTACATCAGATTCACTTTATTTATCATTTCATTCAATATTTCAGGTGAAAATAATCAAGTAGTTTTTATATATGATGTATTTTTATGAATACCTGCTCAGTATGTGCATATGTATTATTCTATTTCATGTTATATTTTATTTATATTACAAGGACATTTGTTATTTTTATTTTATCGATATTTGTGTTTTGTATATATGTTTTTATATTGTGTATTTAATTTGTTTGTTTTACTTCTTTCTGCTCTTTTTTTCTACAGTTTTCACGTTTTCTTTTGTAGTGTTTGTACATATATTAACATTTAATTCTACACACGTTGTAAATCAATGTATTTATTCAACACAAATGTTACACACTTTTGTGTTTTAACACAAACTGGAAGGTCTGGTCGTGGTGGAACTGGACGAACCAGAGGTTTGGGGTGAAGGTCGACACTAGATTGTGTTTCCAGTGGTGCATCCGTGTACTCGCTGCTCCTGGAAGTACTTTTTAAAAACCTGGAAAGACTTTGACTTCAAAAGATCCACTTTTAGACGATCATTTGCATTTTTCCATTTTTAAAACTTCTTTTCATGAAGAGAAAAAATAAACAACGACCAGGGAATCAGTTCGACTCCAGAGATCCTCCAGTCGTGGAATAACGATTTAAATCTTATATTAACTCTCCACAGGTGGCGCTGTTGAGTTATTTACCAACATGAGTCCAGTGTGGCGCCACCTATGGACACTTGTGTGCATCACTTCCTCACTGATGCAACAGTGAACAGCAGGTGGCGCTCTACGATTCTTTTATTGTGAAATATTTGTATCTTTTATTTTGATAAATATTTTATTGACTTTTATCTCCTTTGATTGATTTTCTGTCTCTTTATATTTGTGAGTCACTGGAAGTGTTGTGTGTGTGTGTGTGTTTTGAGTGTGTATGTAGGTTTGTTTCAATGTGAGTGTGTGTTTGCATGTGTGTGTGTGTGTGTGTGTGTGTGTGTGTGTGTGTGTGTGTGTGTGTGTGTGTGTGTGTGTGTGTGTGTGTCTATGTGTGTGTGTGTGTGTGTGTGTGTCTATGTGTGTGAGTGTGTGTGTGTGTGTGTGTGTGTATGTGTGTGTGTGTGTGTGTGTGTGTGTGTCTATGTGTGTGTGTGTGTGTGTGTGTCTATGTGTGTGTGTGTGTGTGTGTGTGTGTCTGTGTGTGTGTGTGTGTGTGTGTGTGTGTGTGTGTGTGTGTCTATGTGTGTGTGTGTGTGTGTGTGTGTGTGTGTGTGTGTGTGTGTGTGTGTGTGTGTGTGTGTGTGTGTGTGTGTGTGTGTGTGTGTGTGTGTGTGTGTGTGTGTGTGTGTGTGTGTGTGTGTGTGTGTGTGTGTGTGTGTGTGTGTGTGTGTGTGTGTGTGTCTATGTGTGTGTGTGTTTTTCACAGTTTGTATCTTTTTAATTTTTCCTTCCCAAGTATTGTTTAATCATAGTTTTTATTTAGTTTTAATTCATCTTAATCTTAAATGTAATCTTAATGTTAACTTTAAATTTAACTTTAATCTTAATCTTAACTTTAATTTAATCTTAATGTTAACTTTAAATTTAACTTTAATCTTAATCTTAATTTTAATTTTAATTTTAATTTTAATTTAAATTTTAACTTTAAATTTAATCTTAATCTTAATCTTGACTTTAGAAACTCTGGTTTCCTCCCACAGTATGAACCAGTTAAAGAAGCGTTGGTGAGTGAATTTTTGCTGCTGCGGCGTCCCTTCCCCTCTCCCCTGGGTAGCTGGGACACGTTGAAGCCTCAGGACGAACATCATCTGATCCTCTTGTTGGAAGAAACGAATCATGACCGAGACGTTTTGATCGAAGCTGCGTTGATGGTTCATGAGGTCAGGAGTGATGAGGTCACGAGTGATGAGGTCAGGAGTGATGAGGTCAGGAGTGATGAGGTCAGGAGTGATGAGGTCAGGAGTGATGAGGTCAGGAGTGATGAGGTCAAGTGATGAGGAGTGATGAGGTCAGGAGTGATGAGGTCAGGAGTGATGAGGTCACGAGTGATGAGAACAAAGTCTGATGAGGTCAGGAGTGATGAGGTCACAGGAGTGATGAGGTCACGAGTGATGAGGTCAGGTCAGAGTGATGAGGTCAGGAGTGATGAGGTCAGTGATGAGGTCAGATGATGAGGTCAGAGAGTAGGATGAGGTCACGAGTGATGAGGTCAGGAGTGATGAGGTCACGAGTGATGAGGTCACGAGTGATGAGGTCAGGAGTGATGAGGTCAGGAGTGATGAGGTCACGAGTGATGAGGTCAGGAGTGATGAGGTCACGAGTGATGAGGTCAGGAGTGATGAGGTCACGAGTGATGAGGTCAAGTGAAGAGTGACGAGGATGAGGTCAGGAGTGATGAGGTCACGAGTGATGAGGTCAGGAGTGATGAGGTCACGAGTGATGAGGTCAGGAGTGATGAGGTCAGGAGTGATGAGGTCACGAGTGATGAGGTCACGAGTGATGAGGTCAGGGAGATGATGAGGTCAGGAGTGATGAGGTCAGGAGTGATGAGGTCACGAGTGATGAGGTCAGGAGTGATGAGGTCAGGAGTGATGAGGTCACGAGTGATGAGGTCAGGAGTGATGAGGTCAAGGAGTGATGAGGTCACGAGTGATGAGGTCACGAGTGATGAGGTCGAGTGATGAAGTGATGAGGTCAAGAGTGATGAGGTCACGAGTGATGAGGTCACGAGTGATGAGGTCAGGAGTGATGAGGTCACGAGTGATGAGGTCAGGAGTGATGAAGATCAAAAGTGATGAGGTCACGAGTGATGAGGTCAGCGAGTGATGAGGTCACGAGTGATGAGGTCAGGAGTGATGAGGTCACGAGTGATGAGGTCACGAGTGATGAGGTCACGAGTGATGAGGTCAGGAGTGATGAGGTCACGAGTGATGAGGTCACGAGTGATGAGGTCACGAGTGATGAGGTCAGGAGTGATGAGGTCAGGAGTGATGAGGTCAGGAGTGATGAGGTCACGAGTGATGAGGTCAGGAGAGAAGGTCACGAGTGATGAGGTCAGGAGTGATGAGGTCAGGAGTGATGAGGTCACGAGGTGATGAGGTCACAAAAAAAAGGTCACGAGTGATGAGGTCAGGAGTGATGAGGTCAGGAGTGATGAGGTCACGAGTGATGAGGTCAGGAGTGATGAGGTCAGGAGTGATGAGGTCACGAGTGATGAGGTCACGAGTGATGAGGTCAGGAGTGATGAGGTCACGAGTGATGAGGTCACGAGTGATGAGGTCACGAGTGATGAGGTCAGGAGTGATGAGGTCACGAGTGATGAGGTCAGGAGTGATGAGGTCACGAGTGATGAGGTCAGGAGTGATGAGGTCACGAGTGATGAGGTCACGAGTGATGAGGTCATGAACGAGTGATGAGTCAGAGTGATGAGGTCACGAGTGAGTGATGAGGTCAGGAGTGATGAGGTCACGAGTGATGAGGTCACGAGTGATGAGGTCAGGAGTGATGAGGTCACGAGTGATGAGGTCACGAGTGATGAGTCATGATGAGGTCAGATGAGTGATGAGGTCCGACGTGATGAGGTCACGAGTGATGAGGTCAGGAGTGATGAGGTCAGGAGTGATGAGGTCAGGAGTGATGAGGTCTGAATCGGCAGATCTGTTGTGTGGAGTCCCTCAAGGTTCTGTTCTGGGTCCTTTATTGTTTTTGCTGTACTTGATTCCTCTGGTCAAATCCTGATGTTTCTTCCACATGTTTGCTGATGACATCCAGATCTACTGTTGATCATCTGATCAGAGGCTGAACTTAGTCAAGTGTTGCTAGAAATCACACAATGAGTGAAAACACTTTGAAGCTAAATGTGGACAAAAGTCAAACTCTGGTGATTGTTGATGATAAAGTTCAGGGTCGAGTCAGTACTTGAGTGACTGATGTCAGTCAATCTGAGGAACCTGGTGTTTGATAAACGTCTCGAGTTCAACACTGAACAAAACTGACACAAACTGTTAAAGTGAGAAAAATCTCTAAACTTAAATGATGTCACAACATGATCTTATGATGTGTTTGTGTCGTTTACACTATTGTGTTTATTTTGTGTCTAAACCAGAAGGATCTTCTCGCCTGCAGTTCATACTAAACTCTGCAGCCAGAATTCTGAGCCGCTCTAGTAGAAGAACTCACATTTCTCCTTCAAACTCTTCACTGGCTGCCAGTTTCTTTCAGGATCATTTTAAAATTCTGGTTCTTACTTTCAGATCTATTCATGGTCAGACCTTCATGATCTGATCCAGACTTACACCCCAGCTTCACATTCAGTCTCATGTTTCAGGGATTTAAACATCTTCAGTTTGAACAAACTCATACTTATATCTTCCTTTTGTTATTTTATTTATGTTTGTTACTGTTGTTGTGACGACACGAACGAAGGTTTTACTCTCACATCTTTGTTATTGTTTTTAAAGTGAACGTGACATCTGACCTGAAAGATAAGAAGACAAACTGTATCTTTTCTTTAAAGCAGTCATTAGCTCAACGGTGATTTATTTTTTAACGTTGTTTTGTCGATGAAACAAATTGACTCAACAACACAAACCTACCGTGTGTGGGTCAAACTTCATCCAGTGCTAACGGTGCTAACGGTGCTAACGGTGCTAACGGTGCTAACGGTGCTAACGGTGTTAACGCTCAGTTGCAGTCGGGCTTCACGATCTTCTGCAGAAAACTAAAATGGCTGCCGTACGGTGTCATGTGACCGGCACATCAGACGTACTCGAACATGCACTTCAACATGCACTTCAACATGTACTTCAACATGTACTTCAACATGTACTTCAACATGTACTTCAACATGTACTTCAACATGTACTTCAACATGTACTTTCATGGGCCCCGGAGATCCGGTGCCGGCAGAAGAACTTCCTCTCCGGCCGGCGTCTGAAGTCCGGGATCGTCCGCGAGACTCGACGCCATCGAGGTTCCATCACTGGCTTTTGAAGAATCCTCCGCCGTCCTCCGTTTCAAACGGATCCGTGTTCTGACTCCTCGGGGAAACTGGTGGGAATCACCAGCAGCTCCACATTAAAACCTCTGATTATTAGTCATCGACCAGCGATTCCTCGCAGGCGGATCTGCTTAATTTATGCATTTCATTGCAGCGAGAGCGAGGGACGTGGAATGGTTGATGTGCGGGCGAGCGAGAGTTCCTCCGGGCGAACCCTCCTCCCGGTCCCTTCCTGCCCGAACCTCTTAGCGTCAGCGCGCCGGGACTGGGACGGCGAGCTCGGCTGTGGAATACATTCGGCCGAGGTAACAAATTGAATTAGTGCATTTATCCAGCAGCTCTTCTTCCTGCCTCACCTCCTGCCTCCCCCGGCGGCGGCGGGGAGGAGGCCACGCTCCCGTCACTCGCCGCTTCTTCTTCTCGTTCCCCTTCGGACGCAACTGTCTACGCCGATCAGCCGCGGCGCCGCTCAGCGAAGACGGCGAGGGAAGCCAAGGAGTCCGAGGGGGGAGCGATTAGCATCTGCTGAATATATTCAACGGCGCGAAGGGAGCGACCGCGACCCAGCTGTTGCCGGAACAATTCCCATTATCGTCCTCGACATCGGAGGCGACGCCGGGGTGAACGTGATCCATATTCTCCGCAGCTGCGACTCTTTATTGGACTCAGCACGAGGATTTAGAAGCTCATATTTCTGGTCGCAGGTGCGCAGACGTCAGGTCTGGAGCAGGAAAGGATGGGGGTTCGTGGTCCAGGAAGTTTGCTCCAGATAACTTGAGTTTTCTTCCACTTGTAACAGGGTCACAGGTGATCCCAGCTACCTCGGGCGAGACGCAGGTGGACACAGAATGTACTTCTCAGGGCGAGTTCCAGTCACTGGTGAACCTCCTGTGGGAGGAAACTGGAGGCGAAGATTTGCCAGAAGTTTAGAATCGAAAAATAAAATCAGCAGCAGGAACTCGTGACGTGTTGTTAACAACATGGAAATGGTTCTGATCCACACTGAGAGCTGAGAGTTCCATGATGGTCCCGCCTCTACGAGGCGTCTTTAGAAAGATCTCCGGGGTCAAAGGTCGGGGCTCACCTCCAGAAAAGCACTTAAACGAAGCCACCTGGAAAAAATCTGTAGAACGAAGAAGGAACGTCGTACAATGTTTTCAACACATTAGTTAAGACCAAATACAGCCTCAAGAACCTCCATGAGACTGACCTGATAAATGAAAATAATAGATAAATGTTCAGGGATCGTGAGTGTATTGGTAGAAGGATGCTGTGGTTCCAGGCAGAAGGTTCCACCACGAGTGCATCCTCTCAGAGGAAAGTCGACTTCAATCCAACAGAAACTTGATTCTCGTATGAAGAACCTTCTCTGGAACATCTGTGAGGTTCTGTGTAAACATCTGATCATCCTCGTCTTCATCAACTCCCTGACCTTGAACCGAAGCCACGACAGTTTGTCGTCGTCAGGATCCGTTGCTGCTCGAAATCAATCGAATATTATTGTCGTCTTAATAGTTGTCGAGTCAGAGGAATCATCACCAACTCCTCAAGGATGAGGTACATATTTTGACCTGCAGGGGGCACTAACCGCGAAGGTTCTAGAGGTTCTAAAGAAGATGTTCTGTGTTGAGTTGACTCAGCATTTTTCAATGTTGTGAAAATATATTGGCTGTGATGTTACAGCCTGTTCTTCTTGGTCTTTTACCCAAAACTTAAAACCTCAAATATGGCTCGTTGACCCGGTGGACGAGTGGATGTCAAATGTTTTTGAACTTTTATCCATCGACGTTTTGATGGTTGTTGTTTTTGTTTAAACTTAATCACTGAATCTTTCTTCTTCTCGTCGTGTCACTGGTCTGGTCTACGCCAGCGTCTTGACCTGAATTGTCATCACAACAGACACACAACAGACACACAACAGACCCACAACATCGAGTCACGCGAGGAACTTTCTCACGAGGACGAGCGAAACACAAAAGATGCTACAATTGAGAAGATTCTTTATGAGAACGAGAGATTGTAGTTCGGTCTCCGATGATATCGGCGGCTGAGAAGAAGCCGCCGCTATATTGCGCTCTCGACGAAGGCAGGAGCTCGTGAAGAACGCTCGACAGGAAATGATATTTCAGACGAATGTGTGACGAGCGACAGCTGCTGCCGCTTCAGCGCCAGAAGATGAAGGGATGACAGCGAACGTGAAGGAGCTTCTTCTCAGATGTGCTCGGAGGTCACGAGGAGATCTTCATGTTGTTTGTACGTTTGAGTCAAACTTCAAAACATTGGACACTTGATGTTGAAGTAGATCAGTGGAGTTTTTCTTTTCTTATAAGATCGAGTCTCTTCTCTTTCATCTTATTCAACTCAATTCAATCCCATAGTTCACCTCTTCATGACGTCACCACTTCCCGGTCTGTAAAAATGAACCAATAATGGTTCGATAAAAGGCAATGAATGTGGCGAATAATAAATGATTATGACTCACTTCCTGTTTGACCGTGAAGCCTGTGTGAGTTTCTGTCAACATCCTCTTGACCTGCTTCACCTGCGTCGGTCTCACCTGATCCCTCCTGATTGGATCTTAAACCCTCCCGGTCTCTGTCGGGACGTCATGGAGTCTGTGGTTTATGTTTCATTATGTTATTATTTTCTATGTTTTTTCGGTAACTTTCGTGCCAGTTCAGTCTTTGTGCTTTTTTATATCATCGCCTGATCATGTTGTGTTTGTGTTTCCTGCCACAAACCCTGACAAATTCTAATGGTTTTCAACCTCGTGTTTCTCACATAGTACTTGGAAAAGTGTTTGCGTCGCTGATCTTCACGTCTGCATAGTTCCAGTCAGGCTTCCATCATCGTCAGGAAACACTTCTGCTCAAGATCACAAATAACCTTTGAATGTCAGACTCTGGACTCTTAATCTGTTGTTCTTGACCTGCAGCCTCGACATCATCCCTCTCTTCATCCCCCTCTTCATCCCCCTCTTCATCCTCCTCCACAGACTGGCATCCATTGACATTTCTCCGGCCGTTCCTAATTCATTCAGTTCATAACATCAACCTCCCAGTCGCCTCCCATCTTTGCTGGTGTTCCACAAGGTTCTATTCTTGGTCCTACTCCCTTCATAACATATGTAGCGTCACATTCCACTGTTATGCAGACGATACGCAGTCGTGCCGTTAACTTTTAGAAGAAGCTCCTGATCAACCTTCAGTTGTTTCTGTTAGATTAAAATGATTATACACTATACGTATACGCCATACTTAAATTAATGCTAAAAGATAATCAAAATATAAAGTATAAACTACCCGCTTGACTTAAGAGCTTAAACGTTTGACTACACATTCACAATCAACATTCCACTCCAGACACTGTTTCGGGACAAGCTTGGATCAGGATTAGATACGACACCAGTTATTTAAAACATCTGTTTATCTGCAAATCACACATTAAATCGTAGATCAAAGAAAGAAGACACACCCGGGAAAGGGGGGATAAAAGACGGAAACCCCCGCCTGAGAACAGTTGAATGATTAGATTACAAGAAAACAAATCAGGATGTCTCTCTGTGGGGGATCAGGACACAGGGAACTTGAAAGAACCATTTGGCCGGAAAGGGACGACCACCTCGGGAAATTTGCCTTAAAAATAGCGATGTTTCTACAGATCGGGACCTTTTCTCCGGAACTATTGACCTGTACAGTCGCCGAGAGAAAGTGTGTCCGATCGATCGTAAAGCTTGTATTTTGTTTGACTTGAAGCGGCGAATAAACAACCCGTGACACACTCTGTATTGTCCATCTTTCTCCACGAAGCGAAGTATAAGATCCGGAACTGAAACCAGAACGGACTTCGTGTTTTGATCGTGTTATTTCCTAACTTGATCCAGGATCTTCACCACGTCATCAGTTCTCTCCAGCACCCCCATGGACACTCCTACACTCTCCTCTTTTTTTTCTCACTATAATTTCCCTCACTCCTCTCCTTATCCATCTGTCTACCCCCCCATCCTTCCTCCCAGCCGGTCAAAGCGGCAGGCCGTCAACAATGAGTCTGGTTCCGCTCGAGGTTTCTGCTTCTAAAAGGACCTTTTTCCTCATCATAGCTCACTGTACAGTGTTTCGCTCATTGTTGAATTGCTGGATCTATTTTTCCTTAATCAACTCTAATCTTATTTCAACTGTATAGTGTCTTGAGATAACTTTGTTATGATAAGACACTTTAAATAATTGAATTGAATTGAATTGAATTCTCTTGGGAAACAGTAGCAGATCAACAGGTTCATTTCTGTACAAGTGTGTTTCAAACGCTGGATGAGCTCGACCTCATCTGGATCGGGAAAGTGAATCATGAAGCGCTCGCACAGCACGGCGGTGCTTCATAAGCAGATGTATTATTTCTCAGTGAGTAACAACAACAAGAGAGCAAAGATTATCTCGTAAGACTGATCCGAGCAGCTCTCAGGAGCCACGGTGGCTCGAATTTTTGGCTCCGAGTGTCCGAGTGAACGATGGCGTCAATTATCTCGGCGCGTCATATTCCGACCCGCGGAGAGATACTTAATGGAGCCTGTAGAGCAGGATGATGTTGTACCTGCAAAGCCTTTCAATGACTGTCGCTGCTTCTGTTGACCTAATTCAATTTCCTTTTCAATTACCCGTCGTATATTACCATCAGCGCCGCGGCTACTGTGGCATAAATCACCCGAACGGACCCCGAAGGCGAGAGCAGACAGGCCCCCTGTCGGGTGATGTAGCGCCGGCCCCTTCGTTCGTCTCCCGTGAAAAAATGCTTAAAGAAAAAGAAACATAAAAAGTCTCAGAACCCACATTAGACGGCGCCGCGGGCCGTCATAAGAACACGGAGTATAATTACAGCGAGTCAGGACTGATGGCAGAGCTCAGAGCTCAGAGGACGAGGACTGAGATCTGCTGATGAAGCTGCTTGTTTGTGTGATGACAAGTCTGTTTCTCGCTGACCTTTCCTCGTGATGGATTCATGGTGTTGTCGTTGGAAAGGTTAATCACTCAAGTGCCGACAGAGATCTTCTTTCTCTGTCAATGAACTCCAGGATTTGAATTTATTCAACATGAACGAGTGCGACGTGTGGAGAAGCATGATTATGAAATAAAGGTGTGATTAAAAAACACATCAATGAGACAAAAGTAAAATCACTTTCATATGAATACGTTCATACTTATGGCTGTGAGGAAATAAACACACACACAGGATCTACCTGTCTGTCTGTCTGTCTGTCTGCCTGCCTGTCTGTCTGTCTGTCTGTCTGTCTGTCTGTCTGTCTGTCTGTCTGTCTGTCTGTCTGTCTGTCTGTCTGTCTGTCTGTCTGTCTGTCTGTCTGTCTGTCTGTCTGTCTGTCTGTCTGTCTGTCGTACTGTCTGTCTGTCTGTCTGTCTGCCTGTCCGTCTGTCCGTCTGTCCGTCTGTCTGTCTGTCTGTCTGTCTGTCTGTCTGTCTGTCTGTCTGTCTGTCTGCCCGTCTGTCTGTCTGTCCGTCTGTCTGTCTGTCTGTCTGTCTGTCTGTCTGTCTGTCTGTCTGTCTGTCTGTCTGTCTGTCTGTCTGTCTGTCTGTCTGTCTGTCTGTCTGCCTGTCCGTCTGTCCGTCTGTCCGTCTGTCTGTCTGTCTGTCTGTCTGTCTGTCTGTCTGTCTGTCTGTCTGTCCGTCTGTCCGTCTGTCTGTCTGTCTGTCTGTCTGTCTGTCTGTCTGTCTGTCTGTCTGTCTGTCTGTCTGTCTGTCTGTCTGTCTGCCTGTCTGTCTGTCTGTCTGTCTGTCTGTCTGTCTGTCTGTCGTACTGTCTGTCTGTCTGTCTGTCTGTCTGTCTGTCTGTCTGTCTGTCTGTCTGTCTGCCTGTCTGTCTGTCTGTCTGTCTGTCTGTCTGTCTGTCTCTCTGTCTGTCGTACTGTCTGTCCGTCTGTCCGTCTGTCCGTCTGTCTGTCTGTCTGTCTGTCTGTCTGTCTGTCTGTCTGTCTGTCTGTCTGTCTGTCTGTCTGTCTGTCTGTCTGTCTGCCTGTCTGTCTGTCTGTCTGTCCGTCTGTCCGTCTGTCTGTCTGTCTGTCTGTCTGTCTGTCTGTCTGTCTGTCTGTCTGTCTGTCTGTCTGTCGTACTGTCTGTCTGTCTGTCTGTCTGTCTGTCTGTCTGTCTGTCTGTCTGTCTGTCCGTCTGTCCGTCTGTCCGTCTGTCTGTCTGTCTGTCTGTCTGTCTGTCTGTCTGTCTGTCTGTCTGTCTGTCTGTCTGTCTGTCTGTCTGTCTGTCTGTCTGTCTGTCTGTCTGTCTGTCCGTCTGTCTGTCTGTCTGTCTATCCACTTATCTACCCAAAATACATTAACAATGTTGAGGCTTTGAATCAAGATTCAACAAATGTATTTCCATGTTGATAAAACATAAAAAGGTAGAAATTGAAAACAAACTAAAGCTTTTTTTTCCACTGCTTCTGAGTGAACAACTAAATGTAGCCTTTGAACTCGGTATGAACGTCAGATGCTGACTCCACAAACTCAGAGGACCTTCACTGGTTCATATCCAGCGCTGTCACAAAGTCAGTTTGGTTTGAAAAGGAAAAACCCATCTATGGTTCTCAGTCGGAACAAGGTTGGATGGAGAAATATCGCAGGGTCTTGCTCACGAGTGAGGGAAGCATGGAGCGTGAGATGGGCTGGGTTGTGGCAGACTCAACAGTTATGCAGACGATGCACTGATCTGTGGTTGTGACGAGACAAAGGTCTCAGTGTTTCAGTCAATCTACGTCTCTACCTTCACCTTCACCACCAGGTGTGTCTGGACTTAGAGATCAAGTAAGAAGATCATCCATGATCCGACCCGGCTGAGAAGAACTTTTTTATTGTTTCCTCTCTTACTGCACTTTTCACAGATTTTCACGAACACACGCTCGCTCGATCAGTGTCTTGATCATCAGGGATTATTCAGACGTTCACATGAACAGAGACGAGCAAAACTATCCAAAGTCAATTCAAAAGAATCTTTTTAAGGCCTTTTTTTTCCAGCCAGCAGTTTTTGACAATCTTCCACAACATTTGTTTGGCAGCCGGTGCAGTCAAGTAGAGGACAGTGGGGGTGACCCAGCCAACGTCTGTCGAGGGGGAACCTGTTGGGGATTCTAGGAAGGCACGCTGCCCGGGCGGCTGCCGCTGCCAGACTGTTGGAACACGCACCAGTTAAAGCGCTAAACCTTCCCAGATGTCAGGCTTTTACTGCTGGAAGTTGGTTTATTGCAACCACAGACTTCCCAAAACAATCATCAGTAGATCGTGTTTTTCTCCTGGTTACGACCGAACCTTTACTTACCTTTGGTGTCATTTAATGAAGGCCCAGTTTTTTTGTTTTCAAGTTTTTTGCACTGGTGGCTGAACCAACGATGGTAGCTGATCTACTAAGATCGCAAGTGTCAACTAAAGAATTGAAATGACACCAATATTTCAATTATTTAGTAGTACATGAAACACCGTTTAATCCAGCTCAGAAAAGTCACTCAAAAATAAACAAGAATTTCTGATGAACGAAAACTTAAATACTGTATATATCGTATGTTCTGGACTATAAGTGTCTCCGGACCACGAGTCGCTCCAGACATAAAATACACAATAAAGAAGTAAAAACATATATAAGTCGCACTGGAGTATAAGTCGTGTTTTTGGGGGAAATTGATTTGATAAAATCCAAGAACAGACATGTGATCTTGAAAGATTAAAATAAAACTAGAGGCAACAACAGAATAATGTTCCGTTACATGAAGTGAGAACCTGGTATGTTAACATAACATATGAAGAGTTATTCAGAGAACTATAGCATCAATAACTAACTAGTTTACCAAACCATCCGTGTAACTCCAAATAACTCTTCATCCTCGTGTCACTTTTAAACAACTAACTAACTCCGGAGGTAGAAGATGCTTCCTCTTCTACGTGGAAATGATCAACACAGGCCTAGAGCGCCCTCTGGTGGTTTAGTGTGAAAATAACATGTTAAATGATATAATAATGTGGTAATAATTTCACACATAAGTCGCTCCAGAGTATAAGTCGCGGAAAAACTATGAAGAAAACTGACACTTATACTCTGGAAAATACGGTATATAAATACTTCATCTCAATAAATCATGGTCCAAATGTTCAAGTTCTGTTTGGTACTGTGGAAAAAGTCACGTTCTTACCATCATGACGACGCAGTCGCGGCAGAATCATGTGACAAATGTATTTTACGAAACAGTTACGTGTGACACGTGTGTTCTCGTCATGTTGAGCAGGTATGATGTCATGACGTCACCAAGAGGCTCAGGTCTGGTCCACCGATGAAGAGCTGTTGGAAAAGCCGATGATTCGCGGACAAATCCTGGATGGTCTGCAAACACAGGCGCCGTCGGCTTCAGTCACGCGGCGAGAAAAGCTTTTCTGCTGAAAAGCTCCTGTGCAGCCGATCGATGGGAACAAGACATGAAGAGAAGTCCTGCTGCCTTCACCATGTCGTTCTCGTGCCGTTGTCCAGAACCGACAATCACTTCTTCTCACTGAGTGTCTGGTAGTCGCTCCTGTCCAGTGTGTCCCTCGCCTCCACGCCTGGAAGCCTTTATATTGCGAATCAGTTTATCTTGGATTTAACGGAAATAAAACCTGAAAAACGTCTTGTACAGTATATTATAAAAATATGAATATAACTTGTTTAAGTTATTCTTTTGTAATTAAAAGTCAAAATAAAAAATAGGAAAAAGGTGTTTTATTGGTTGTTTTATGAATCATGTTCACAAAAAAATGTAAATACATTAAATTATAGCCGATATTTAAAGCATGTTATATCACAATTAAGACTTTATAACATGAGTACAATATGTATTGTTTGGACCTGAACGATCCTTGTCAGTACTTACAGTTTCTCATCAAACCTAAATGCTATAAATGGCTATAAATATTTTTTATTAAAAACAATTTACTTTCTAATTTACAATTGATTTGGTTTACTTTGGGTACTCCACTTCCTCCCACATTCAAACAAACATTCACTAGGAACTGTACACTTTCTGTAAGTGTGAGTCTGTGTGTGAATAGATGTGTATCTATGCTTGTCCTTTCACACACTTGTGATCTTTTCAGGGTTTCCACCACCTCTCACCCTGGGTAGCTGGGATAGACTTCCACCCTCCCCTGCTTCCTGTATAAGTGAATTACAAGTAAATGAATGTATGGTTATTGGTTTATTCATATTGTTCAGGCTCAACATGACTCATGATCAATATTGAAAGATTATTTTTTCAATAATGAATTCACATAAAAACATGTACTGCATTACTGTGTACTATTTTCTTGAATATAAAGTGAACTTAAAATCCGGTAATTTTATCAAAGATCAAAAGTGAATCTTATAATCCAGTGTTTTAAACGACTGGTATATTAAAGTGGCAGCCTAAATAGTACTACTGCGCAACCCATTAGTATTGCTCGATATGGCACTCTGTGAAGTTCTGTAGTATGACTCTGTGAAGTTCTGTAGTATGACTCTGTGAAGTTATGTAGTATTACTCTGTGAAGTTCTGTAGTATGACTCTGTGAAGTTCTGTATTATGACCCTGTGAAGTTATGTAGTATTACTCTGTGAAGTTATGTAGTATTACCCTGTGATGTTCTGTAGTATTACTCTGTGAAGTTCTGTAGTATTACTCTATGAAGTTATGTAGTATTACTCTGTGAAGTTCTGTAGTATTACTCTGTAAAGTTTTGTAGTATTACTCTGTGAAGTTCTGCAGTATGACTCTGTGAAGTTCTGTAGTATTACCCTGTGAAGTTCTGTAGTATTACTCTGTGAAGTATTGTAGTATTACCCTGTGAAGTTCTGTAGTATTACTCAGTGGGGATCTGTAGAATAACCCTCTGGGTGTCTGTAGTATTACTCTGTGAGGGTCCGTAGTATTACTCCGTAAGGGTCTGTAGTATTACTCTGTGAGGGTCTGTAGTATTACTCCGTGAGGGTCTGTAGTATTACTCTGTGAGGGTCTGTAGTATTACTATCTGAAGTTCTGTAGTATTACCCTCTTTGGGTCTGTAGTATTACTCTGTGAGGTTCTGTAGTATTACTCCGTGAGGGTCTGTAGTATTACTCCGTGAGGGTCTGTAGTATTACCCTCTGAGGGTCTGTAGTATTACTCTGTGAGGGTCTGTAGTAATACCCTCTGAGGATCTGTAGTATTACTCTGTGAGGATCTGTAGTATTACTCCGTGAGGGTCTGTAGTATTACTCAGTAAGGGTCTGTAGTTTTACTCCGTGAGGGTCGGTAGTATTACTCCGTGAGGGTCTGTAGTATTACTCTGTGAGGATCTGTAGTATTACTCCGTGAGGGTCTGTAGTATTACTCCGTGAGGGTCTGTAGTATTACTCAGTAAGGGTCTGTAGTATTACTCCGTGAAGGTCTGTAGTATTACTCCGTGAGGGTCTGTAGTATTACTCCGTGAGGATCTGTAGTATTACTCCGTGAGGGTCGGTAGTATTACTCCGTGAGGGTCTGTAGTATTACTCCGTGAGGGTCTGTAGTATTACTCAGTAAGGGTCTGTAGTATTACTCCGTGAGGATCGGTAGTATTACTCAGTAAGGCTTGGTAGTATTGACTGACTACTGAGCCTCACTAGTAACAGTTAAAGTAAAGAAAATATTACTTTGACATATATATATGTATAAAGACTAGGAAATAGAAAGTGATTCTATCAGTAACAGTTAAAGTTACTCATAGTTTGTGATTCTAGTAAAAGACGTGACTTGATGTTTGTGAGAAGAAGAAAATCTCATCATCATCTGATCAGAGACGTGAACCAAGAGAAGTTCAAATAAACTTTGTCCTGGTGATTCTTCAGGTCCACATCAGAGAAGTCCTTCGACTCCACGTCGCCTCCTCTGGTGGCTTCAGGTTTGTCGTGATGGAAGAAACATGGAGGAACGAAAGGAAAGATAATCGTTGACACTTCGATCAAGGTCCAGGATGTTCCTCCATCTGCTGCAGCTGGAAGAAGCTCCGCCTCTCTTATGAGCAGGAGTGACCGACCTCCACGCGTCAACCACCTGTGAAGCCCTGATGTTACCATGAATATAAAAACCTTCATTGAGGATCATCCTGACATCTGATGACCCCGAGGGTCATGTTTGCGGCGCGGAGACACGAGGTTCAGGAGACCACAGCGCTGCCGAGATGATCGATGGCGACGATGCTTATCAGTCGCGGTGTGTTTCGAGGACCTAATTACAATTGATCGGGTTCATCGAGAATCCTTCGCTCGCTCAGAGAGTCTTCTGGTGTTTCTGCTCCTGAGCGGAGACTCATCCATCAGCTCTTCAACGGACGGAGTTTAGCTCCACGAGACTCCACAGAAGGTCAAGGTTGAGCACAGATGGATGGTTGCTCTTTTCACGACGTTATCGCAGAGTCCAGGGTCGTCAGACGCTGATGTCATCACTCGCTGTGGAAACATGAGGTACATGAGGAACATGAGGAACATGAGGAACATGAGGAACATGAGGAACATGAGGGGCATGAGCAACATGAGCAACAAGAAGAACACGAGAAACATGAGGAACATGAAGAACATGAGATACATGAGGAACATGATTAACATGAGAAACATGAGGTACATTAGTAACATGAGGAACATGAGCAACATGAGGAACATGAGGAACATGAGGAACATGAGGGGCATGAGTACCACGAGGAACTTGAGCAACATGAGTAACATGAGGAACATGAAGAAATGAGGAACAAGAGGAACATGAGAAACATGAGGAACATGAGTAACATGAGAAACATGAGGAACATGAGTAACATGAGAAACATGAGGTACATGAAGAACATGAGAAACATGAGGAACATGAGGAACATGAGGAACATGAGAAACATGAGGTACATTAGTAACATGAGGGGCATGAGCAACATGAGCAACAAGAAGAACACGAGAAACATGAGAAACATGAGGAACATGAGTAACATGAGAAACATGAGGTACATGAAGAACATGAGAAACATGAGGAACATGAGTAACACAACATGAGGAACATGAGTAACAGAGGAACATGAAGAACATGAGAAACAAGAGGAACATGAGTAACATGAGGAAACATGAGCATACATGAGGAACATGAGCAACATGAGGAACATGAGTAACATGAGAAACATGAGGAACATGAGTAACATGAGGAACATGAGGAACATCAGCAACATGAGCAACATGAGCAACATGAGCAACATGAGTAACATGAGGAACATGAGTAACACGAGGAACATGAGTAACACGAGGAACTTGAGCAACATGAGTAACATGAGGAACATGAAGAAATGAGGAACAAGAGGAACATGAGTAACATGAGCAACATGAGCAACATGAGGAACATGAGCAACATGAGCAACATGAGCAACATGAGGAACATGAGCAACATGAGCAACATGAGCAACATGAGGAACATGAGGAACATCAGCAACATGAGCAACATGAGCAACATGAGCAACATGAGTAACATGAGGAACATGAGCAACATGAGCAACATGAGCAACATGAGGAACATGAGCAACATGAGCAACATGAGCAACATGAGGAACATGAGGAACATCAGCAACATGGGGAACATGAAGAACATGAGCAACAAGAATAACATGAGGAACATGAGTAACATGAGGAACATGAGCAACATGAGCAACATGAGGAACATGAGGAACATGAGCAACATGGGGAACATGAAGAACATGAGCAACAAGAAGAACATGATGAACATGAGCAACATGGGGAACATGAGCAACAAGAAGAACATGAGGAACATGAGCAACATGGGGAACATGAGGAACATGAAGAACATGAGCAGCATGAGCAACAACAAGAACATGAGGAACATGAGCAACATGAGGAACATGAGGAACATGAAGCACATGAGGAACATGAGGAACATGAGAAACAGCAGGAACATGAGGAACATAAGGAACATAAGGAACATTAGTAACATGAGGAACATGAGTAAAATGAGTAACATGAGTAACATGAGGAACATAAGGAACATTAGTAACATGAGGAACATGAGCAACATGAGGAACATGGAAACATGAGAAACATGAGGAACATTAGGAACATGAGGAACACCAGGCACACAAGGGACATAAGGCGCGTGAGCAACATGAGCAACAAGAAGAACATGAGGAACATGAGCAACATGAGCAACATGAGGAACATGAAGAACATGAGAAACAGCAGGAACATGAGGAACATGAGGAACATGAGAAACAGCAGGAACATGAGGAACATGAGGAACATGAGCAACATGAGGAACATGGAAACATGAGAAACATGAGTAACATGAGGAACATTAGGAACATGAGGAACATGAGGAACATGGAAACATGAGAAACATGAGTAACATGAGGAACACTGGTAAAAGTAAGTAACGACCTACTGATGGCCTCTGATCAGGGCCATGTTTCAGTTCTTGTTCTTCTAGATCTCAGTGCTGCATTTGCAGGTGCCCCTCTACAGAGGCTGAAAACCATTTAGGCGGTGGACTGAACTGGTAATCTTACCTGTCGGTCCGCCCTGTGTCTGGCAACCATCTGCTGGGGTCTGGTGGTGTGTGGTGGCCCTGGTCCTGGGGGTTGGATGGGGGTTGCTGGGGGCGGTCTTGGTGGGGGTTGCTGGTCCCGCTGACGGGGTCGGGGGGGGTGGCACACTGGGCTGGGGCTGGCACGTCTGGTGGCCTTCCGGCGATGGCTTCGCCTGGTCTGTGGGGCGTCGGATGTGTGCACGGTGCTGAGGCCCTGTACCCGCCCGTGGCATGTGCTGGTCCGGGAGTTTGTGCCCTGCCCTGGGGGTGCTGGATGGTGGGTGGGGCGGGGGCTGGGGGGCCACGGGGGGAGCGGGGGGCGGTACCATGTTACCGTGATGGGCGGGGCCTCTGCACCTTAGAGACCGTGGACCACCCATGAAATACTGCTGGCCCCCCCAAACTTCCCCTCATGACATGGGGGAGGTGGGCTGTGGCTGTTGGGGACGGTCTACAGTTCAAAGATTGGGGGCCGTTCCCGGACGGCTGCAGCCCCATTACCCCCGCCCTGCCCGCACAAACGTGGCCCCCTGTGACCCGGGGGACTCTCACCGGGGGACCTGAGCCGGTGCCTGGCCATTGCTCCCCCGGGCTCATGCGGTGGCACTCGAGCACTCCGCAGGGCTTGGGGGCCCCCGCCGCCGCCGCGGTGGGGGGCCCCCTCCCCCTTCCCCCCCCCCCCCCCCCGGGGCGGGGGGGGGGCCCCGGGCCCGGGGGGGCCCCCGCCCCCCCCCCCCCCCCCCCCCCCCCCCCCCCCCCCCCCCCCTCCCCCCCCCCCCCCCCCCCCCCCCCCCCCCCCCCCCCCCCCCCCCCCCCCCCCCCCCCCCCCCCCCCCCCCCCCCCCCCCCCCCCCCCCCCCCCCCCCCCCCCCCCCCCCCCCCGGGCGGGGGGGGGGGGGGGGCGCCCCCCCCCCCCCCCCCCCCCCCCCCCCCCCCCCCCCCCCCCCCCCCCGGGCCCCTGTGTCTGGATCTGCTGTGCTAGGTATGTGCCCTCTGGCCTGGCTATTTCAACCCCCCCCTCTCCCCTCTATATATCTTCACCCGTCACCAGAGTCTGTATACCTGTGTATTGTATACATTTGTCCCAAACCCACACCTTTTATTTCTCTCCCCGGAGCCCCAGGGATCCACCTCCAGAGCTGCTGCTGATCCAGGGATCCACCTCAAGCATCAATCCACCTCCAGAGTGCTGCTGATCAGGGGTCACCTCCAGAGCTGTTGCTGATCCAGGGATCCACCTCCAGAGCTGCTGCTGATCCAGGGATCCACCTCCAGAGCTGCTGCTGATCCAGGATCTTCACCACGTCATCAGATCCCGAGTTCTCTCCAGCACCCCCATGGACCCTCCTACACTCTCCTCTTTTCTCTCACTATATCCTCCCTCACTCCTCTCCTTATCCATCTGTCTACCCCCCCATCCTTCCTCCCAGCCGGTCAAAGCGGCAGGCCGTCAACAATGAGTCTGGTTCCGCTCCAGGTTTCTGCTTCTAAAAGGAAGTTTTTCCTCTCCATTGCTCACTGTACAGTGTTTTGTTTCTTGCTCTTTGTTGAATTGCTGGATCTATTTTTCCTTAATCAACTGTAGTCTTAACTATTAGGAACATGAGATAACTTTTTTTACTTTAACACCCTTTAACAAATTTTTAATGGATTGAACATGGAAACATGAGACACATGAGGAACATGAGGAACATGAGGAACATGAGAAACATGGAGTTTTAAAGAAGATTTTAAAGAAGAATAGTTTTAAATATTGATTTAATTTAAAATTCCTAATGTTGAAAATTGTATGATTTCTTATATATTTTAAAATAAAATAGTTTTTTTTTCAGTATATTTTCTATATTGAAAGTTTTTTTTTTTTTTAAAGAACACGTGAATTCTTGTTTGTTAGTTTGAGTTTCTAATTCAAATAGTTAAAAATATATATATTATTATTATTATTATTATTAGTAGTAGTAGTAGTTATTTGTAGCCATTTAAATTCAATATTAATCTCTACTTGAGCAAACATTCAACCAATCATGTGACTCGTAGAAGAAGAAGATCTATAGCTCTGTGCTCTGTTGGTTCTGTCTGGTGTCACTTTTATACGGACATTTCAATTGAATTGAAAGACGACAATTGAATCTAATTCAAAATAAAATGATTTCAGTCATACAACGTTAAACAACACTAAGTATGTGAGATAAAACGACGCTTCATTGATCACGTTACTGTGAATGTTCGTGAGCAACAAACCCAGTTTGGGACCAAACCTGAGGGAATGAATCCTGGAGAGACTTCATCAGACTTGAACATAGAGCTAAACTCAACCCAGTAGTTTGACTGAACCTGGACTGAACGACTCGAGTTCTTCTAAAGGACGCTTCGTCCAAGAGAAGCTCAGATGTTGTTGAAGCTCATTCATGAAGCAGATACACAAACGATCAGAGGAGGAGGAGGAGGAAGAGGAGGAAGAGGAGGAGGAGGAGGAAGAGGAGGAAGATAATTAGGAGGAAGAGGAGGAAGAGGAGGAAGAAGAGGAGGAGGAGGAAGAGAAGGATGATAATTAGGAGGAAGAGGAGGAAGAGGAGGAAGAGGAGGAAGAGGAGGAAGAGGAGGAAGAGGAGGAAGAGGAGGAAGAGGAGGAAGAAGAGGAGGAGGAGGAAGAGAAGGAAGATAATTAGGAGGAAGAGGAGGAAGAGGAGGAAGAAGAGGAGGAGGATGAAGAGAAGGAAGATAATTAGGAGGAAGAGGAGGAGAAGGAAGAGAAGGAAGAGAAGGAGAAGGAAGAGAATTAGGAGGAAGAGGAGGAAGAGGAGGAGAAGGGAAGAGAAGGAAGAGATGGAGGGGGAAGAGGAGGAAGAGAAGGAGAAGGAAGAGAAGGAGGAGGAAGAGAAGGAAGAGAAGGAGAAGGAAGAGAAGGAAGATAATTAGGAGGAAGAGGAGGAAGAGGAGGAATAGGAGGAAGAGAAGGAGAAGGAAGAGAAGGAAGATAATTAGGAGGAAGAGGAGGAATAGGAGGAATAGGAGGAAGAGAAGGAGAAGGAAGAGAAGGAAGAGAAGGAAGAGGAGGAAGAGGAGCAGGAAGAGAAGGGGAAGGAAGAGAAGGAGAAGGAAGAGAAGGAAGAGGAGGAAGAGGAGGAAGAGGCAGAAGAGGAAGAAGAGAAGGACAAGAAGGGAGAGGAGAAAGAGGAGGAATATGAGGAGGAGAAGAGGAGAAGGAAGAGGCAGAAGAGGAAGAAGAGAAGGAAGAGGAAGAAGAGAAGGACAAGAAGGAAGAGGAGAAAGAGGAGGAATATGAGGGGAGAAGAGGAGAAGGAAGAGGCAGAAGAGGAAGAAGAGAAGGAAGAGGAAGAAGAGAAAGAGGAGGAATCTACTGACTCACAGAAGACACTTTTATTTGAGTTTTCCCTTGATTCTCTGAGACTCGTGTGTTTGTCTCGTGTTCTTGATATTTTAAAGTATATATTTTATTGAATATTGTTTTGATTGTTTAAGTTCTTTGTGACTCTGGTCTGGAAACATCTATAAATATAAATGAATGACTTAATCTCATCTTATTGTTGCTCTTACAGCATCTTTAACATCCGAGCAAACCTTTCTTCTCCGATGGTCTCCAGACACTTGTTGACTGAATCATGACCGACAGGATCAGTGATTATCGGGTGTTCAGGTTCTGACCCGGAGGTGACGGACGCACCACCAGACAGAACCAGGACCACCTACCGGCCCGGAGACGTCCACCCTGTTGGACCCGTCACAAGCTCTCAGAGGAAGACGAGGAGATCCGAGAGCAACACGAGGCCAGTTAGACCTGGAGCTGTTTAATTAGAAATAAACTCTCCTCTAATGATGCGTGGAGCAGATCACCGGGTCATGGTGGGTCAACATTGTCCTGGTGTTTAATAATCACATCGTCAAAATGTAAGTAAGTAAATTACATTAGTAGAGCTTTTCCAGACCAGGGTCACAAAGAGTTTAAACAATCAAAACAATACTCAATAAAATATAAAATATAAATATATTAAAGATAAATAGAGACAAACACAAGAGTCTCAGAGAATCAAGGAAAAGCACAAATAAAAATACAGAAACACAGATGTTTCTTGAAGGAGTCAGTAGATCATCAAACACAGATGTTTCTTGAAGGAGTCAGTAGATCATCAAACACAGATGTTTCTTGAAGGAGTCAGTAGATCATCAAACAGACATGTTTCTTGAAGGAGTCAGTAGATCATCAAACACAGATGTTTCTTGAAGGAGTCAGTAGATCATCAAACACAGATGTTTCTTGAAGGAGTCAGTAGATCATCAAACACAGATGTTTCTTGAAGGAGTCAGTAGATCATCAAACACAGATGTTTCTTGAAGGAGTCAGTAGATCATCAAACACAGATGTTTCTTGAAGGAGTCAGTAGATCATCAAACACAGATGTTTCTTGAAGGAGTCAGTAGATCATCAAACACAGATGTTTCTTGAAGGAGTCAGTAGATCATCAAACACACAGATGTTTCTTGAAGGAGTCAGTAGATCATCAAACACAGATGTTTCTTGAAGGAGTCAGTAGATCATCAAACACAGATGTTTCTTAAAGGAGTCAGTAGATCATCAAACACAGATGTTTCTTGAAGGAGTCAGTAGATCATCAAACACAGATGTTTCTTGAAGGAGTCAGTAGATCATCAAACACAGATGTTTCTTGAAGGAGTCAGTAGATCATCAAACACAGATGTTTCTTGAAGGAGTCAGTAGATCATCAAACACAGATGTTTCTTGAAGGAGTCAGTAGATCATCAAACACAGATGTTTCTTGAAGGAGTCAGTAGATCATCAAACACACAGATGTTTCTTGAAGGAGTCAGTAGATCATCAAACACAGATGTTTCTTGAAGGAGTCAGTAGATCATCAAACACACAGATGTTTCTTGAAGGAGTCAGTAGATCATCAAACACAGATGTTTCTTGAAGGAGTCAGTAGATCATCAAACACAGATGTTTCTTGAAGGAGTCAGTAGATCATCAAACACAGATGTTTCTTGAAGGAGTCAGTAGATCATCAAACACAGATGTTTCTTGAAGGAGTCAGTAGATCATCAAACACACAGATGTTTCTTGAAGGGAGTCAGTAGATCATCAAACACAGATGTTTCTTGAAGGAGTCAGTAGATCATCAAACACACAGATGTTTCTTGAAGGAGTCAGTAGATCATCAAACACAGATGTTTCTTGAAGGAGTCAGTAGATCATCAAACACGCAGATGTTTCTTGAAGGAGTCAGTAGATCATCAAACACAGATGTTTCTTGAAGGAGTCAGTAGATCATCAAACACAGATGTTTCTTGAAGGAGTCAGTAGATCATCAAACACAGATGTTTCTTGAAGGAGTCAGTAGATCATCAAAACACACATGTTTCTTGAAGGAGTCAGTAGATCATCAAACACACAGATGTTTCTTGAAGGAGTCAGTAGATCATCAAACACACATGTTTCTTGAAGGAGTCAGTAGATCATCAAACACACAGATGTTTCTTGAAGGAGTCAGTAGATCATCAAACACAGATGTTTCTTGAAGGAGTCAGTAGATCATCAAACACACAGATGTTTCTTGAAGGAGTCAGTAGATCATCAAACACAGATGTTTCTTGAAGGAGTCAGTAGATCATCAAACACACATGTTTCTTGAAGGAGTCAGTAGATCATCAAACACAGATGTTTCTTGAAGGAGTCAGTAGATCATCAACACACAGATGTTTCTTGAAGGAGTCAGTAGATCATCAAACACAGATGTTTCTTGAAGGAGTCAGTAGATCATCAAACACAGATGTTTCTTGAAGGAGTCAGTAGATCATCAAACACAGATGTTTCTTGAAGGAGTCAGTAGATCATCAAACACAGATGTTTCTTGAAGGAGTCAGTAGATCATCAAACACAGATGTTTCTTGAAGGAGTCAGTAGATCATCAAACACAGATGTTTCTTGAAGGAGTCAGTAGATCATCAAACACAGATGTTTCTTGAAGGAGTCAGTAGATCATCAAACACAGAGATGGTTCCAAAGCTTAGGAGCAACAGTCTGGAAGGATTTCTCTCCTCTGGTCCGGAAGTTCAGGAACCATCAGTAGATTCTGATCTACAGACCTCAGAGCCCGAGCTGGGGTGTAAGTCTGGATCAGATCATGAAGGTCTGACCATGAATAGATCTGAAAGTAAGAACCAGAATTTTAAAATGATCCTGAAAGAAACTAGTGAAGAGTTTGAAGGAGAAATGTGAGTTCTTCTACTAGAGCGGCTCAGAATTCTGGCTGCAGAGTTTAGTATGAACTGCAGGCGAGAAGATCCTTCTGGTTTAGACACAAAATAAACGGTAACAATAGTGTAAACGGCACAAAAACATGGATTATAAGATCCAGATCGTGTAGTGATTACATTGTGACAATTCCTCTTATATCAAACTACTGTCAGGATCTCATGTGCAACGTTTGATGGAACATGTTTTTAACTGACAAAAGCATAGCAGTGTAAAAAGTGTGACATCATCAGGGATCCATTTATATTCATGTTTTCTTTTACGATGACAATTGCTTTACTCTGAGATAAACTGGGAACTTTTAAGAAGAACTTCAACAGTTACTACGTTATATAAATAAAGTTGTGTATTTTGAATGCACGGATAGATTCACTGTTTTCCAGATCTTGTTCTACGCTATATTCATGTCTGTTTGCTGTGAAAACATGGAAAATATGCCTGAACTGTGCACCAGCAAATAAGAATTTGGGATCTGAGAATCTCACAGACTTTAACCTGTTGCTTTCCAGGAGCTTCAAAGCAGCAGAAATTAGAGTTAAGATGGAGTAAGATTACCGCCACCATTTAGAGCGAGTGTGTCTTAGTTGTTGTTAAAACAAGAAGACAGTCATGCTCTGATACTCAAAATCAATGCAACATATTTATACTGTACGACAACGGAATACACAAGACCTAACACAGGTTCTATAGCTATGTCTTCTGGTTCCGTCTGGTCTCAGCCTCCTCTGACGTTAGATGAAGCCACCTGTGGAGAAGCAACAGCCTGCGTCGACGCCGGCTCCCCGAGCGCCGCCAACATTAAACCCCACATCAGCGCGTGGTTCCCTCCGGTGCAGCCGCCGTGGGCCGCCTGGAGGCTCCAGACTCGTAACGATGGAATTATTCTGTGAAAGTGATTATTGAAACACAGGCGCGTCCCCAGAGAGGCGTTTAGTTCAAAGCCCAAAAAGCTGTTGTGTAACAGTCTGCTGTCTTCAAACGCTTCCTTGTTGGGCTTCATGCAAAGCAGACATTGGTTTGTACTTTGAACCAGTAATTGTTGTGGTTGGTCGAGGCTAAAGTGCTAAATGAATGAGACACAACAAAGACATGAACTGAGCAAACAGTTTATTTTCAACCCAATTGACAGTTTCCGTTTCCACACCCGTTCAGAACCAACTGCAAATGGACCGACGTGGACTTGAAATGTACGAAGAAAGACAGATTGAACACAAAACTACCTGAGTTGTGAAGATTTGTCGGGAAGAGACAGAACTGTTCTTTCTATTTATTTCTCTTTGTTCTTGTTCTTATTTTATTTTGGTTTTATTTTTTATGAAAAATTGCTGTATTTTCTGTGGCTATTGGAAAAAAACAATTCAATCGATCAATAACGTTTTTTTGCCTTACCTTACCTTACCTTAAAACCTAGAATGTTGTGCTGGATCAGCACTTGTCGAGGTGGTCTTTGCAGAGTTCTAGAATCTTCTGCTAAGACACTTCTTCATCCTGAGGATGTTCTTAGGTCCACCAGGATGTTCCCGGTTTCCAATGTGTCTTTGGTCCGTCCTGAAGCCTCCTCCCACTCGTCACTGCTAGTAGTACTAGTTACTTACTAACTTACCTCCCTTTGACGAGCACCACCTCGGGACTTATGGGAAAATGTTAGCATTCATTGAGAATCTTCAGAAGAAACCGTTCAGTGAACATAATATCAAATATTAACTCAATTTATTCTCTGTTTCCTCTGTTTGAGTTCGCATTTTGCATCATTTGAATATTTTTCTTTCATGTTTCATTAATTCTTCTCTTTGATTTAAAGGAGGCGAAGATTGTGCCGCTGACATTATCGAGGCTCAACAAGTAAATGAGATCCGACAGAACCAGGGGTTCAATAACTAGTGAGACTGAGGGACCGTCAAACCAAAGAAGCTCACAGATGCAGAAATGTTGGTGACCCCTGAGGGACACTATGTTAAGGTCTTGTTCACAAGTGAGGGAAAATGGACATGATGGATGAGTGCAGTATCTTTGGTCATGAGTTCTTCGTATCGCTTGTCGTGGTAAATAAAGAGCTGAGCCACAAGACAGCGCTCTCTATTCAGCATCTATTTTTCTAATTTTATCTTTGTAAACAACTTTGTGATCCCAAAAACAAGAAGGTGAATACAAAGCAAATGATCTCCACTCAGACACTTGAGGAGGTGAGGAGCTCCGTCACCCAGGAGAGACTCCAAGTAGAACATCTACTACTTCACTTGGAGAGAAGTCATTTGAGGTGGTTCGACTGCTGGGGCCTCATGTACTGAGGACTTCTTAGTACATGAGGCCCCTGGTCATGTGTAAGTGGGAGGGGAACTCAGGGCAGACCCAGGATACCATGGAGTGTCTCCTACTTGTCTATGGAACAGATCAGTAAAGTAGAGGGAAGTCTGGATCTCTTGCTGCCCCCGCGACCTTACCACGGATTATGGAAGGATTTCTATTTTAATAAATGATTCTCAAGGAAAAAACGTTTGACACAATATGTCTATATAATGTAAAAATGTACATTTTCTAGATTCCAAATGAAGTTTTATAGTCAGAAATCTTAACAGCGAAAAACACCAGATTAAGATTTAGCTTTTGATGAAATGAGGTGTGAGGTTCCATGATATCGTTGCCAGGACAGACTGAGCTGTGATAAGATGTAAAGTGTAAATAAAATTCTGTTTAATATTCATCCGTGAAATAGCTTCAAGGTCTTTCCCGTAATGACTGGCCCCGGGTAATAACGTCGAGGACGAGCAGCCTTCACTCAAACGTAATCATGCTTTTTATAATGGAAATTAGAAAAGACGGGCCTGAAAAACAATTTTCACTTTAAAGAGCAATTTTAATTCAATCACTTTTCAACAGCAGCCGCTCCGACCCAGAGGAACGCCGGCCTCTCAGAGGAAACTCACTGGACTGGACCGGGAGAGTAATATTCATGAAATAAGTGAAGGATGGCGAGAGAGGAGCGGCGGCGGAGCTGCAGGTGATGTCGGAAGGACACACTTAAACACACGAGTCTTGTAAAGGCCGCTCGTTCAAGACGTACAAAGTGTTTTTGCTTTGAGGATCGTGCCAAGTATTTGTGTGAACAGCTGCGGCCTGACTGCGAAGGATGTGGTGGAAGGATGGAGTGGAAGGATGGAGTGGAAGGATGGAGTGGAAGGATGGAGTGGAAGGATGGCGTGGGCGGCTGGTTCAACAGTGCTGCACATAATCATGCTGGAGCACAAGAGTCGCTTCCTGCAGATCGAGTTGAATCCAAAGTGCATCAAACACAGAGAGTCAAACACACGCTTGACTATCGTTGATCCACATGCTGGTGAACTTCTTACTAGTGTGACTACTGTATTTTCTGCACTATAAGGTGCACTTAAAAGCCTTTAATTTTCTCAAAAAAAGACTTTACCTTATGATCCGGAGCGCCTTATATATGAACATTACCTGGTGAGTGACTTGTTTAAAAATACTTTCATGACTCTTCTCCGACTGAGCCGACATGCTGCAGGCGGAATTACGTCATTGCGTCATCATGGGGTGGGATTAACGACACACCTCATCATTGTGGATGACTATTGAGTAAGATTACTGCCTCCGCTTTGAGCGAGTGTGTCTTGGTTTTCGTACACTCAAAACCTTTTTTTTTGCGCAAAATCCCTCTGCTGTGTGCTCAACCTGTCATACACGTGCGCTCTAGCCGTCATACATGCGCTCAACCTCTCTGCTGCTCACTCAACATTTGTCTGCTCACAACACAGTCTCACGCGCTGCTGCTTGAAGCCTTTTAAACATCATTTGAACATCGTTACCATGGGAGTGAACAAAGTTGTCAGAACACTTAATAAAGTTTGACTTTATCTGTTTGTTGAAGTTCCCTTTAGCACAGCTTTATCTGGTGGATGCATAACACAACCCCAGTCAAAAGTTTGACGGTAACTTTTATTCTAAGCGCCTTATAATCCGGTGCAAACTATTTATGAAAACACTTCAAAAATAGGCCATTCATTGCAGGTGCGCCTTATAATCCGGTGCGGCTAATATCGCGGAAAATACGTTAGTTTAGCTGCTTGAGAGTCAAACCTCAGGTCTCCTTCATTGACCAACCTAGGTGTGAATCTTCTTCTCATCAACACAATTTTGACCCTGAACACAATGACTTTCCATCCATCGACAAGTTTTTGACACCACTTCTGTTTTTCCTGGAGCACTCACTCCTTTCCCAACCAGATGAACAAGTCATCCATGAAACATATCTTTAAAGTCACTCACAGTCTTAGTTCAACTGTAAAGTGTCTTGAGATAATTGAGATAACATTGTTCTGATGAGACACTTTGAGTCAGAGCAATGAAATACACATCTGGAGAAGATGAAACTATACAATACTAAGATACACTGAACCTCGCTCACGATACAAATCAATCATGTTCTTGATCAGATGTGATTAAAAAATGATCACAATATGAGTTTATTTAAGGAGTTTGGGTTTGATATGTGATCTTTTAAACTGTTGGAGATTGTACTGTCAGAGTAACTTAAATCTCAATGTTGTTTTTAATGTAGCTAATTCTAACAAATACTTAAAAATATATAATTCAGTTTGTTTGGACAAATAATTCAATTTAATGTTATCTGTTAAAAAAACGGACCTAAAACTATGAACAATGATGATCAATCAGATCAACGTGGCTGTGATTCTTACAAAGGATGAAGATAAAATCAGGTGTGACGGATGTAAAAATACAAATATTATGATATAAAAAACATCTTTGATGTCACTGCGAGCGGTTCTCACCGTAAGTGACGATGTCTTCTGGTCTCATCTCTCTAGTTCTATTGTTCTTCCACAGGAAGGCGTGAAGTCGTCTGTTATTGTTATCATCTCTCAGGAAGTGTGACATGACGTCTGCCTCCGTCTTCACACAAACTCGCCGCGACGCTGCAACTATTGCAATTATTCACTTCATCCTGACGCATCTGATGTGCCACCACTTTTATTCTCTGTAATCTATGATGCAATAGTGACACAAGGCGCCTCCATTAAACATCAACCAGCCATGATGAATATGCTGATGAGCAGACCTCTTTGACAAAAGATCTCGTTGGACCGGACTCATGGCAGCCTGACACGCGTGGCTAAAGCTAATCTGAGGCGACGTCTGCGATCTGGACCGGTATCTCATCATTGGAACACGGAGACGACACCGCGAGGACCAGGGAAGCGAGTGGAGCTGGATTTGCAGAGTCGATGGCGAACTGCTCAGCTGGCTTCAGCAGCGGCGCCTGATAAAGTCCTCGGATCGATGCATTGATGGACACGGCGAGAGCAGCAGTTCGCTCACCAGCTGACCCTTGAGCAACACGGCAACTGTGATTATTCCAGTGTTACACAAGTGACATCAGGCGTCGGTTCCATTTACGCCGAATAAATACATTTAAAATATCTTGTAAGGCTGTCACAATATATATACCGTATGTTCCAGACTATAAGTGTCAGTTTTCTTCATAGTTTGTCCGCGACTTATACTCTGGAGCGACTTATGTGTGAAGTTATGAACACATTATTATATCATTTCACATGTTATTCTCACACTAAACCACCAGAGGGCGCTCTAGGCCTGTGTTGATCATTTCCACGCAGAAGAGGAAGCATCTTCTACCTCCGGAGTTAGTTAGTTGTTTAAAAGTGACACGAGGATGAAGAGTTATTTGGAGTTACACGGATGGTTTGGTAAACTAGTTAGTTATTGATGCTATAGTTCTCTGAATAACTCTTCATATGTTATGTTAACATACCAGGTTCTCACTTCATGTAACGTAACATTATTCTGTTGTTGCCTCTAGTTTTATTTTAATCTTTCAAGATCACATGTCTGTTCTTGGATTTTATCAAATCAATTTCCCCCAAAAACACGACTTATACTCCAGTGCGACTTATATATGTTTGTACTTCTTTATTGTGTATTTTATGTCTGGAGCGACTCGTGCTCCGGAGACACTTATAGTCCAGAGAATAATTCAATCCTGACCTTCATATAAAAACGTTTGATCCACTCGTTTACAGATTGATTTCTGAACTTCATTGAAGCCTGTTGACGCTTCAGAGAAACAAAACGTTGAACCTTCACGACCGTAATAATCAATAGAACAAAACTGACATCAATGATTTGATCATTTCCGTGCAGCTCGGTAACAAAAAGCTTCTGCTCGCTCGAGGACAGCGACGTCTCATCCTGCGTCTCTTGGAATCTGATGGACCCGTGACAGCTGAGAAAGATGGAGCGACAGCTGACGGGAGCAGCGAGACCCCGAGGGGACAGTCTTGGGTTCGCTGCTCATGACTGGAGTCTCTCATTGCCCAGCAACCCATCACCCCTTTAGCTACGAAGAACCAAACCAAGAGAACGTCCCCGGAGTCTGCGGGAGCCGAGCCGGACTCATGGGCCGACAAAAAGGGAAGGACTGGACTGGAAAGAGAACCTGACCACTGCTGTGGATGCAGGAAAGTTACATGTTTTCACAAGCCTAGTCAAAGACCACTTCCTGCTCTGCTTCTCTGGTTCCACACTGGAGGAGAAGTGATCTAGCATCAGCGCTCTACCTTCAGTCGTGGCCGACGGTGTCTTCGGTTTCTCGAGCTCTTGCTTTACGGAAACAATCCTTTTCTAGACGCTACATCAACAATCTACTGATGCACAAAAACACGTCCAATCTTGGCTCGTGTTTTTGTGCTTTTAATGGCGCGTTCATCGTCCTTCAGAAACGTGTGTCTGTTGCATCTTCGTTGTTGATGAAAATAAACGTTAAAATCCATCCTCTCAGCTTTGTTCGGACCATCAAGTGTGTTGTAACTGCCAAGGATCGCTAGGAAGTGTGTTTTCTTCAGGCTTCCATTGTTAAATTAAGCATGTTTTCACTAGTTTGATTTGATCTTCAATGTTTACAAATAGTCATATATCACAGGTATATATATTTGGTGGGCATGCCTGTCAAAAGCATGATTTTAAATTTGTCTGAAAATTAGCTGAACAAACGGAAGATCATTGAATTAATAATCAATGCGTTTGTGTTTTTGTCTTCTCGTCTGGTACAGTAGGAAGATCGTTCCAAAGCTTAGGAGCAACAGTCTGGAAGGACTTCTCTCCTCTGGGGTGTAAGTCTGGATCAGATCATGAAGGTCTGACCATGAATAGATCTGAAAGTAAGAACCAGAATTTGAAAAATGATCCTGAAAGAAACTAGTGAAGAGTTTGAAGGAGAAATGTGAGTTCTTCTACTAGAGCGGCTCAGAATTCTGGCTGCAGAGTTTAGTATGAACTGCAGGCGAGAAGATCCTTCTGGTTTAGACACAAAACAAACAGTCTGGAAAAGCGCTCTACAAATATAAATAACTTACTTATTTTGCTGAGAAGTACCTGTAATGAGTATATCTGAACACCAGGATTCCATCATTCATTATTCATTCACGGATCAAATAAATACCGGTGAGCAATCATCATCAGTTCAGAGAGAAAAGAAGATAGAAATCATGTCGAGAGAAACCAAGACTTGGAAGTGAGTCAAGACCTGTATTATGAACTCGCTGAAGGCGAAGTACAAAGAAAATCTTGTGAAGAAAGAAGAGATTTTCGCTCTGACAGAAGTCGAAGAAGTATTTTCTGTGGATGGTGAGTAATCCAGCGCATAATACACTTAAGGACTTTAACCCCTGATCTTCCAGGAGGCCTTCAGATCTCCCTGTAAATGGGGTGTATTTATATTTACTCTTCATGTTTTACATGTTTTATATATCGTGCAAAAGACTTGTCGCCTCTAAATGGATTTTATGTATAACGTAATGTTTTCACCTTTAAAATCTAAATCCTACCGATTGATGAACAAACTACACTTTCTTGCCAAAGATATTTTATTGTATATTTTATATTTTATTTAAACACCAGTTTGTTTTCACAAACACTCTTACAATGTCAGGAACAACTAGGGCAGCAGGTGTTTCACCCCAGAAGCAAAAATAAATCTTATCTTGGAAGCACATATTGTTTTCTTCTGAGGTCAGGGGTCAGTGAACATGTAGTTCTAGTATCTGTTAACAATATTTGTCCTCATTCAACAAATGTATACGTGTGCAAATAAAACAACACTTTCTTCTCTGTTGTTGTTTTTTCTAGACAATTTAAAGTGTTGTTAGTCTTAAGAAATAAAACCAAAATACAATTGTAAAATCTACACAGATTTAAATAAAGATGATTGTTCTCCATGAACAGGTGCTGCTCATATGATTATAAAATATTTTAAAATCGATTTATTTGAGTCATTATTATTGAGTAAAAGTTAAACTATATTTCATTGATTCCACACAGACTAGCATATAGTGATGTTGACGATGAGGATTTTAAATAACGACTAAAACGCCAAATCCAGTGTCTCAGAAAATGAAAAATGGTTCAATATTGAAAACACCTGGTGACACACGTTCATCATCTCAAAACCCCTCGAAGGAGTTCAAACGTCTCTCTGTTCTGTAGCTACAGTTGTCCAGAAGATGACCTTTGACACCTTGACCAAGGAGGGCGAGACACAAAAGGTCGTTTTGTAACAATAACCGCGTCATTGAGAGGAGAAAGAAAACCAATTTAAAAAATGTATGGGGGATTCGCACAAAGTGAAGTTTCCAACTGGTGGTCTTCAACAACCACCACGGGACTCCAGCTGGTGGTCTTCAACAACCACCACGGGACTCCAACTGGTGGTCTTCAACAACCACCACGGGACTCCAACTGGTGGTCTTCAACAACCACCACGGGACTCCAGCTGGTGGTCTTCAACAACCACCACGGGACTCCAACTGGTGGTCTTCAACCCACCACAGGATCAACTGGTGGTCTTCAACAACCACCACGGGACTCCAGCTGGTGGTCTTCAACAACCACCACAGGACTCCAACTGGTGGTCTTCAACAACCACCACGGGACTCCAACTGGTGGTCTTCAACAACCACCACAGACATGACTCCAGCTGGTGGTCTTCAACAACCACCACAGATGTGACTCCATCTGGTGGTCTTCAAAAACCACCACATACCGGACTCCATCTGGTGGTCTTCAAAAACCACCACAGACATGACTCCAGCTGGTGGTCTTCAACAACCACCACAGACAGGATTCCAGCTGGTGGTCTTCAACAACCACAACAGACAGGATTCCATCTGGTGGTCTTCAAAAACCACCACAGACATGACTCCAGCTGGTGGTCTTCAACAAGCACCACAGATGTGACTCCATCTGGTGGTCTTCAAAAACCACCACATACCGGACTCCATCTGGTGGTCTTCAAAAACACCAAACTGTTTCAAAACCACAAGGACTCAACTGGTCTTAAAAAAAAACTGTTTCAAAACCACCACGACTCCAACTGGTGGTTTCAAAACACGGGACTCCAGCTGGTGGTCTTCAACAACCACCACGGGACCAACGGGTGGTCTTCCACCACAGGGACTCCAACTGGTGGTCTTCAACAACCACCACGGGACTCCAGCTGGTGGTCTTCAACAACCACCACAGACATGACTCCAGTTGGTGGTCTTCAACAACCACCACAGATGTGACTCCATCTGGTGGTCTTCAAAAACCACCACATACCGGACTCCATCTGGTGGTCTTCAAAAACCACCACAGACATGACTCCAGCTGGTGGTCTTCAACAACCACCACAGACAGGATTCCAGCTGGTGGTCTTCAACAACCACAACAGACAGGATTCCATCTGGTGGTCTTCAAAAACCACCACAGACATGACTCCAGCTGGTGGTCTTCAACAAGCACCACAAATGTGACTCCATCTGGTGGTCTTCAAAAACCACCACATACCGGACTCCAGCTGGTGGTCTTCAACAACCACCACAGGCAGGACTCCAGCTGGTGGTCTTCAACAACCACCACAGACAGGATTCCAGCTGGTGGTCTTCAACAACCACCACAGACAGGATTCCATCTGGTGGTCTTCAAAAACCACCACAGACATGACTCCAGCTGGTGGTCTTCAACAACCACCACAGACAGGATTCCAGCTGGTGGTCTTCAACAACCACCACAGACAGGACTCCAGCTGGTGGTCTTCAACAACCACCACATACCGGACTCCATCTTGTGGTCTTCAACAACCACCACAGACAGGACTCCATCTGGTGGTCTTCAACAACTACCACAGACAGGATTCCAGCTGGTGGTCTTCAACAACCACCACAGACAGGACTCCATCTGGTGGTCTTCAACAACTACCACAGACAGGATTCCAGCAGGTGGTCTTCAAAAACCACCACATACCGGACTCCAGCTGGTGGTCTTCAAAAACCACCAGGGACTCCAGCTGGTGGTCTTCAACAACCACCACAGGCGACTCCAGCTGGTGGTCTTCAACAACCACCACAGACAGGACTCCAGCTGGTGGTCTTCAACAACCACCACAGACAGGACTCCAGCTGGTGGTCTTCAACAACCACCACAGACAGGACTCCAGCTGGTGGTCTTCAACAACCACCACAGACAGGACTCCAGCTGGTGGTCTTCAACAACCACCTCAGACAGGACTCCAGCTGGTGGTCTTCAACAACCACCTCAGACCGGACTCCAGCTGGTGGTCTTCAACAACCACCTCAGACAGGACTCCAGCTGGTGGTCTTCAACAACCACCACAGGCAGGACTCCAGCTGGTGGTCTTCAACAACCACCTCAGACAGGACTCCAGCTGGTGGTCTTCAACAACCACCTCAGACCGGACTCCAGCTGGTGGTCTTCAACAACCACCTCAGACAGGACTCCAGCTGGTGTCTTCAACAACCACCACAGGCAGGACTCCAGCTGGTGGTCTTCAACAACCACCTCAGACAGGACTCCAGCTGGTGGTCTTCAACAACCACCTCAGACCGGACTCCAGCTGGTGGTCTTCAACAACCACCTCAGACAGGATTCCAGCTGGTGGTCTTCAACAACCACCTCAGACAGGATTCCAGCTGGTGGTCTTCAACAACCACCTCAGACAGGATTCCAGCTGGTGGTCTTCAACAACCGCCACAGACTCTCTAACAAGAGACGGAAGCGTCTCATCCGGGTTCAAGACATACAGGACTGGACTGCTGCAGAGAGTCCAAAGTTATGTTCTCTGATGAAGATACATTAAGCATTTTCTCTGGGAATCCAGGTCCCAAACAGAACTTGGCACCAGCTCACGGTTCCAAAGCTACAAGGACCTGGTTGAAGGGCCGAGGTATCATGTTCGTAATGGGCCTGACCTTAACCCCATAGAAGATCCATGGACCATTGTGAAGATGTTCCACCATCATAACACCTGAGCCACAGACTGATGGACTCCATGTGCGGGTCAGCTTTGATGCAGTACTTCAGGCTTAAGGAGCCTCAAGTATTGAGTGATGTAGTAACTCATACTTTCAATGCTAATCATTTCCAGCTGGTTTTTAAAAAAAAAAGTTTTGTGATGAACAAATTGCAACATTTTTGATGATGTTATTATAGCAGCACCTGTATCTGACGAAGAGCCCTCGTCGACCTTCACATGAAGAATCGATATGTTCATGTGCTTCAGGTGGACACTCAGAGGACGACTAGAGGTCGTATGTTCAGATGCTTCTTCTGGCACGACCTTGATACATGGCTGAGATATTTGACTTTGTTTGATTGAACAATTGAACTATTGTGATTTTGCTTCTGTAACTTTTCTTTGCACATGTATGTGAATATTCAAGTATCTACATGTTTATGTCTTTAAGGTGTCGAGATCTGATGTTTGCCACACACACACACACACACACACACACACACACACACACACACACACACACACACACACACACACACACACACACACACACACACACACACACACACACACACACACACACACACACACACACACACCCCCACACACACACACCCCCACACACACACACACACCCCACACACACACACACACACACACACACACACACACACCCCACACACACCCCCCCACACACACACACACACACACACTCACACACACACACACACACACACACACACACACACACACACACACACACACACACACACACACACACACACACACACACACACACACACACACACACACACACACACACACACACACACACACACACACACACACACACACACACACTCTCTCACACACACACACACACACTTTTCACACACACACACACTTTCTCACACACACACACACACACTCTCTCACACACACACACACACACACACACACACACACACACACACACACACACACACACACACACACACACACACACACACACACACACACACACACACACACACACACACACACACACACACACACACACACACACACACACACACACACACACACACTCACACACTTAACATGGTCTAAAAGATGCATCTTTTCCCTTCAGCTTTATCTGACAGTGAAACCAGCCGGTTGCAAATGGCTGGCGGTATAAACTGCTAACTGTCGATTATTTCACAAAATGGCCGCCGGCCTACCCTCGCAGTGAGTCCACGGCTGAGGCGAAAGCAACATGTTGACATGTTTTTTTTTTATCAATTTGAGGCCCCTGGACGGATACTCAGCGACCAGGGAAGTGTATTTGTGAATCCAATAATGTGTGTATTTGTGAATATTTGTGCTTGTGCAGACACAAGACAAATAAATGACAATATATACTCAAACTGCAGTTCAAAGTTTGAAGTGCTATTGTTTTGTGTTTCAGTGCCTTGTGCCAAGTTACGAGGGAGAACGCAAAGACGTGGGACATGTGTTTGGACGCCGTGATGTTCAGCATTTGGACCAGAAGACAAACTACAACCAAGTTCTGGCCTCATGTTTGGTAGAGAGACCGGAGACCCTGAAGATCCCTGAAGTTCCCTGAAGTTCCCTGAAGTTCCCTGAAGATCCCTGAAGTTCCCTGAAGATCCCTGAAGTTCCCTGAAGATCCCTGAAGATCCCTGAAGATCCCTGAAGATCCCTGAAGATCCCTGAAGATCCCTGAAGTTCCCTGAAGTTCCCTGAAGTTCCCTGAAGATCCCTGAAGATCCCTGAAGTTCCCTGAAGATCCCTGAAGATCCCTGAAGATCCCTGGACTGCTTCGCTAAGGCATGTATTTGAAACATTGATTTGTCAATTTGAATCAATAATGTTTGAGAATCACAGCATCTGAGGAGTCGCCATCAGGAGGTCATAGAGAACCACCAAGAAACCAAACATCTGGACCCGGGCTGTGGTGACTTCAACACCTAAGGCTAAGATGTTCTTCTAGGACATAAAACTGTGGGTCATCGTATGGAGTTGGAGAGTGAGTTGAAGTAATAATGTTGCCAGTAATGTGTGGTTGTCATGTAGTCAACAAAGCATCATCTTCTGCTTCTTGACGTAACTTCCGTTTACAACGTCAACGTCACTAAGAAGGAGTCGTTTAGTGTAGAAAGTGTCCATCGATCCATACTTAGTTTTGTGAGTGTTTTAGTATTTTAGTGTACATGGATCACTACATTTACATACTAAGAAGTGAGACTCACTTGTGCACTAAAAATACTAACTTCGAGTACACAAGTATGTGATTTGAGACACAGCTCTGGTGTTGTGTCAGAACTTCTTTATTTAGGGGAGACATTGAAGAAGAAGAAGAAACTATGATGTTAGCATTGAGTCCTAACATCATAGTTTCTTCTTGAGTAAGTAATGGTTAAGTGTCTCCACACAGTTAACTCTGAAGAACTACATTGTTTTTCTAACATTTTCTCATCAAGAAAAAAAAGATTTTGTTAAAACTATTCCTAAAGACTCGCAGCTCAATAAGACATTGAGACGTTTGTTCATTCGGCTTCAGAAGCAAACACTTGAGCGTCCATCAACCAGATGTTCCACAGTCGACCAGTAGGTGGCGGCAAACAGCCACACAACGATTGTATACATAAGGAGGACGTGTCGTATAATCCAGAGTCAGATTGTGACGTTCGTACAATGACACTCGGGGTCTTTACTCAAATGGAAATTCAAGATTAAGATACAAAAGGACCATCGGAGTGTGAAGACACAGACGGCTTCGCTTGCACATCGCGAGCGGCTGATATGATGATGTGGCTTGAATGAAGAGGATCATGGGAGAGAAGCTGATTGTGAGGATTCCAGAGAGCGTCAGCACCAGACGTGGAATGAGAGGCTGCGTCTCTCGTCAGCGGGAGCTTCCATTGAATTCATCAATCGTCCGGTCTGACATTCACGTTAAAGCCGGCGCCGGCGTTTGTGGCAGAAGTCGCTAACAATGGAGCCGCGAGGATGTGGTGAGACGTGACGAGGAAATGTCAGCCTTATGTCTGTGAGTCGGAGATTCTGACGAGAACAAATCCTTCGTCGTTATCTTTCGTCATCAATCTGACGCAAGAAGAATGAGGTGATTTCTAACAAGGCCTGCGTCAATTATATATATATATATATATATATATATACTATATACTATATAACTATATTTATCCTTTTTTACTTTGAGTCAAGTTTTTTATCCCTAAGACGTTCAAAACTGAAAATGTGACTTAATATGTAGAACTTTTCACCTAAATATACAGTCAGAGTTATGCCATCCATCCATCCATCCATCCATCCATCCATCCATCCATCCATCCATCCATCCATCCATCCATCCATCCATCCATCCATCCATCCATCCATCCATCCATCCATCCATCCATCCATCCATCCATCCATCATCCATCCATCCATCCATCCAACCGTCCATCCGTCCATCCGTCCATCCGTCCATCCGTCCAACCCGTCCATCCATCCATCCATCCATCCATCCATCCATCCATCCATCCATCATCCATCCATCCATCCATCCATCCATCCATCCATCCATCCATCCATCCATCCATCCATCCATCCATCCGTCCATCCGTCCATCCGTCCATCCGTCCATCCGTCCAACCGTCCATCCATCCATCCATCCATCCATCCATCCATCCATCCATCCATCCATCCATCCATCCATCCATCCATCCATCCATCCATCCATCCATCCATCCATCCATCCATCCATCCATCCATCCAACCATCCATCCATCCATCCATCCATCCATCTGTCCATCCGTCCATTCGTCCAACCATCCATCCATCCATGTACAATATACATCCATCCATCCATCAATACATCCATCCATCCATACATCCATCCATCCATCCATCCATCCATCCATCAATATACATCCATCCATCAATACATCCATCCATCCATCAACATGCACAACTGTGTTCATCATGTGAAATTTGAACTTTATTAATCTGACTTTTGTTACTGTTTTATTTCGGTGCTAATATGTTAAGGTTCAAAGGTTCACCAAAAAACCTTGGCAACACATGAAAAGGTCGTCATGTTCTTGTCATCTCCAGTCTCAAGAATATCAGGACGTCAGGCAGGAGTCCGGCACCAGAGGTTCCACACCACGGGTCTGACAATAGAAAGTCAAACAGAAAAGCTGATGTGAGCAGCAGGAAAGAGACGATGAATTATACCAGGATGTCAGGACGTGTTAGAACGTCTCTGAAGTCATCTGGAGGTGGTGGACGTGCTGTGTGTCCAGGTGAGATGAGAAGGACGAGGTGGGCGTGGCTGAAGGTTGAGCAATGCAAAAACATACTGAGCGCTGGATGGCAGTGACGGTTGAAAAAAGGATCTTAAATTTGTGTTGCTCTTTGCTCTGTTAACTACGGACACCATTTCAGTACGAGATTCATTTTTTAGATTCCTTTCTTGTGTGCAACTGTGATTTCCAAGCACTGAGAGAAATCTTTCCTCTGATTTACACTTCAAGAGCCTGTTTTCACAGCGACCGCTCTGCGTCCAAAACCTTCTCGTCTGCCACAGACAGCACGACACAAACCAGCAACTTTGATACGGCTTTCAAAATGAGAATGTCTGGTCGATTAAACACCGCATCAGAACTGATGATACTGAGTATACAACAATCCCACTGGTCTCAGCTTCATCAGATTCTAGCCGGTGTCAACTTTAGTGTTCCCCTTTTACATGGTTATTATTTACTCGCTTATGCTCTAGACGTGTTTGCAGAGTAGATTTGATTGAAACACATTATGGTAAACATTAGGTTTGATGGCGTGTCACGATTTCTCTCACGCAAAATACGATCTTTGACTTCGAAAGGTTGGGAAACCTTGAGTTACTTTAACATTTGTTTCATTTTCAAGAATCTGCCGATCAAATACGAATCATGATACAGGGTGAAAAATATGATATATGTATGTAGGAACAAGGGTATATATTTGTAGTATTTGGAGTCCATTGTATCCCCTTGTCCTCAGTCTTCGCCAGGATATCATGAGAATTCATTCTGTCTTCAGCCACGGAGGACGAAGTAACTGCTGAAAGTTTAATAGCAACACAAATGAAGGAACACTGTGAATATTTTCATGTTAATTGTAACAGAATTACATTTTTATACACACTTGACCGAAATATACACCATAAAAGGACTGATTAAAAATAAACTCAATACAATGCTGTTGAATATTAATAAGGTATGTTGGAAAAAAGAGGTATAAATATGTTCTTAAACCATCGTAGTTTAGAGAACGTTGTGTTCTCTAAAAAGGTTTTATTCATCATCGATTCATGATTATTGGCACCAACTATCTTGGACAAACATTTACAATGATTTCATTTAAATGATTCTCTCGCTGAAGTCATCGAACGTTCGTTGTGGTCGACGCTCGCCACGACCTCGCTGTCACGTCCACAAATATATTCCATAGTGTCCGTCGGACGTTCAATCGAGTCCTGAGTGTCGTGTTCGTTTTCACTCTTCGCCGGCGTCGGTCAAACGCTCGGCGGGCGTCCAGATGTCAAACATGCCGAAGCGTGCGATCGCGTCTGTAGCTCCAGCTAAATATAATCCTGTCACACTTCCAAGCATATTCTCCCCGTCTTCACTTTTTAATGGTCTTATTAGACAAGATTGGCTTTAAATAGAGTCGACGGCGCCGGAGAAATTAAAAGTTGAGATTCAAAGAAGTTCTGTTTGCCAAGTCGCCTCAGATATTAAGAAACTCTTCTTGTTACTGGCAACAGGAGAGAAATGAACGAAGTCACAATAAACAAGTCATTTCTCGAAACTACGTATCAAGGCTTAATCCCTTGATAATAACCTGGTCGTCATAGAAACGCTTATAATCTCCGTCTGTGGCGAATCCCCGTTTATTCAACATAACCCGGGTTCTACAAATTAATCAGGTTCATTGAAGAAGTCCTTGGTTTGACCAATAGCTAGGCTCGGTAAGAGGGTTTCACACTTTCTCGTAGAACTTGGGTCATGTTAGACATGAGAAGTAAACAACTACACATGAAGATGAATCACTTTATGACATGTAACTAAGTAGCGTATTTTCCGGACTATAAGTGTCAGTTTTCTTCATAGTTTGTCCGGGGGTGAGATTATACTCTGGAGCGACTTATGTGTGAAATTATGAACACATTATTATATCATTTCACATGTTATTCTCACACTAAACCAGAAGAGGGCGCTCTAGGCCTGTGTTGATCATTTCCACGTAGAAGAGGAAGCATCTTCTACCTCCGGAGTTAGTTAGTTGTTTAAAAGTGACACGAGGATGAAGAGTTATTTGGAGTTACACGGATGGTTTGGTAAACTAGTTAGTTATTGATGCTATAGTTCTCTGAATAACTCTTCATATGTTATGTTAACATACCAGGTTCTCACTTCATGTAACGTAACAATATTCTGTTGTTGCCTCTAGTTTTATTTTAATCTTTCAAGATCACATGTCTGTTCTTGGATTTTATATTGAAGTAATTTATATATGTATAGCTTTTCCAGACCAGGGTCACAAAGCACTTAAGAAATCAAAATAATACTCCAAAATATATACTAAAAAGATCAAGATAACACAGAGAACAACACAGGAGTCTCAGAAAAGCACAAATAAAATGTCTTGAGATGTTTCTTGAGTCAGTAGAACATCAAACACAGTATGTATCTCATGTATCACTGGATGTTACAAACAAACACATTAGATTCAATATTTGTTGTATTAAAGAAGTCGACTAAACTCGTCTCATGGTGGATTTAACTGGGTTTTTAAACATTAAACCCAACATTAAAACTGTTTCAATGTGAAAACTGTTGACCATGTGTCTATTCAAACTTTATTCAAAGTTTTCTCGTCAATTTCCATTTTTTTTTCTTCATGAAAATCCTTGGTAACAAAATATGATCCAGTCCGAGGTGTGACCGTCACACTTTTTTTCTTTCAGCATTGAAGGAATTTTATTCTCCTGGAGGTGAAGAGAAACAAATAATGTGTCAAGATGAAGTACTTTTTGTCGAAGGAAGACTTCTGAGATTCCTTGGCTGTGAAGACGTAGATTTGGTCGAATCCAAAGCTTCATCGGTTAAATCCTTATTTTAATGTCATATGAAAAACTCAAGAGTTCAGAAATGCAGCAAATGAGAAAAACATTGTCATTCATAATTAAAATAAGTTCATGTCATTCCGAGGTTTTGCTCGTGTTGTTAGGATCCTTCTGGTCCAGGCAGGTTCTTCTCAGACCAGGCATGTGAGTTTTATTTACCAAGAATATTGGCTCGTGATAACAAAGTGTGTGTTAGCTTGTCTTTGATCTTGTTCTTTATCTTTAGACATGTTAGATTGTAAGTAAGTAAGTATATATTTTTTATTCATATAGCGCTTTTCTAGACCAGGGTCACAAAGCGCTTAACAAAACAATATTCAATAAAATATAAACTTTAAAGATCAAGATAAAAATGAGAACAACACAGGAGTTCCAGAAAATCAAGAAAAAGCCTGAACAAATAAAAACGTCTTAAGATGTTTCTTGAAGGAGTCAGTAGATCATCAAACACAGATGTTTCTTGAAGGAGTCAGTAGATCATCAAACACAGATGTTTCTTGAAGGAGTCAGTAGATCATCAAACACAGATGTTTCTTGAAGGAGTCAGTAGATCATCAAACACAGATGTTTCTTGAAGGAGTCAGTAGATCATCAAACACAGATGTTTCTTGAAGGAGTCAGTAGATCATCAAACACAGATGTTTCTTGAAGGAGTCAGTAGATCATCAAACACAG
>JACEEU010000721.1:34450412-34455412 GCA_016630915.1 Callionymus lyra | reverse complement strand
GATGGATGGATGATGGATGGATGGATGGATGGATGGATGGATGGATGGATGGATGGATGGATGGATGGATGGATGATGGATGATGGATGATGGATGGATGGATGGATGGATGATGATGGATGGATGGATGGATGATGGATGGATGGATGGATGGATGGATGATGATGGATGGATGGATGATGGATGGATGGATGGATGGATGGATAGATGGATGGATGGATGGATGGATGGATGGATGGATGGATGGATGGATGGATGGATGATGGATGGATGGATGGATGGATGGATGGATGGATGGATGGATGGATGGATGGATGATGGATGGATGGATGGATGGATGGATGGATGGATGGATGGATGGATGGATGACTCTGAGAATAATCAACATGAGCAGGATTGTGGTGGAACAAGAACGATGTTTCAAGAACATCACAAGTCTTCTCTCTCCCGGCGATGGATCCACAAGGTTAAAAAGTATTTACGCAAACAAGTGTGAAACGATCGATGGCAGACGCGACACGTCGAACCCTCAGGGAGGCGGAGTCTGCAGAAGAATCACAAGAACCAACAGGTTCATCTCAGACGCAGATCGTGTCTGATTGATCAATGAGAAGCAGAGCTGAGCCATCAATCTACGCCGCGAGGAGGAAGAACATTAGCATGGATCGGACGCCGCGTCACGACGCCGTCCTCGGCCGGGAGAGCGACACCTTCACCGACATAAAGACGACATGGACGCTGTCCTCCGCCGGGAGAGCGACACCTTCGCTGACATAAAGACGACATGGACGCCGTCCTCGGCCGCGAGAGCGACACCTTCACCGACATAAAGACGACATGGACGCCGTCCTCGGCCGCGAGCAGCGCACCACCTTCACCGACATAAAGACGACATGGACGCCGTCCTCGGCCGCGAGAGCGACACCTTCACCGACATAAAGACGACATGGACGCCGTCCTCGGCCGCGAGAGCGACACCTTCACCGACATAAAGACGACATGGACGCCCCCCCCCTCGCCGGCGCGGAGAGCGACATCTCACCGACAAAAGACGACATGGACGCCATCCTCGGCCGGGAGAGCGACACCTTCACCGACACAAAGACGACATGGACGCCGTCCTCGGCCGCAAGAGCGACATCTTCACCGACATAAAGACGACATGGACGCCGTCCTCGGCCGCAAGAGCGACATCTTCACCGACATAAAGACGACATGGACGCCGTCCTCGGCCGCAAGAGCGACACCTTCACCGACATAAAGACGACATGGACGCTGTCCTCCGCCGGGAGAGCGACACCTTCGCCAACATAAAGACGACATGGACGCCGTCCTCGGCCGCGAGAGCGACACCTTCACCGACACAAAGACGACATGGACGCCATCCTCGGCCGGGAGAGCGACACCTTCACCGACACAAAGACGACATGGACGCTGTCCTCCGCCGCGAGAGCGACACCTTCACCGACACAAAGACGACATGGACGCCGTCCTCGGCCGCAAGAGCGACATCTTCACCGACATAAAGACGACATGGACGCCGTCCTCGGCCGGGAGAGCGACACCTTCACCGACATAAAGACGACATGGACGCCGTCCTCGGCCGCGAGAGCGACACCTTCACCGACATAAAGACGACATGGACGCCGTCCTCGGCCGCGAGAGCGACATCTTCACCGACATAAAGACGACATGGACGCCGTCCTCGGCCGCGAGAGCGACACCTTCACCGACATAAAGACGACATGGACGCCGTCCTCGGCCGGGAGAGCGACACCTTCACCGACACAAAGACGACATGGACGCCGTCCTCGGCCGGGAGAGCGACACCTTCACCGACATAAAGACGACATGGACGCCGTCCTCCGCCGCGAGAGCGACACCTTCACCGACATAAAGACGACATGGACGCCGTCCTCCGCCGCAAGAGCGACACCTTCACCGACATAAAGACGACATGGACGCCGTCCTCGGCCGGGAGAGCGACACCTTCACCGACATAAAGACGACATGGACGCCGTCCTCGGCCGCGAGAGCGACATCTTCACCGACATAAAGACGACATGGACGCCGTCCTCGGCCGCGAGAGCGACACCTTCACCGACATAAAGACGACATGGACGCCGTCCTCGGCCGCGAGAGCGACACCTTCACCGACATAAAGACGACATGGACGCCGTCCTCGGCCGGGAGAGCGACACCTTCACCGACATAAAGACGACAGAGCCCTCCCTCGAGAGCGACACCTTCACCGACATAAAGACGACATGGACGCCGTCCCTCGGCCGCGAGAGCGACACCTTCACCGACATAAAGACGACATGGACGCCGTCCTCGGCCGGGCGGGAGACACCTTCACCGACATAAAGACGACATGGACGCCGTCCTCGGCCGGGAGAGCGACACCTTCACCGACATAAAGACGACATGGACGCCGTCCTCGGCCGCGAGAGCGACACCTTCACCGACATAAAGACGACATGGACGCCGTCCTCGGCCGCGAGAGCGACACCTTCACCGACATAAAGACGACATGGACGCCGTCCTCGGCCGCGAGAGCGACACCTTCACCGACACAAAGACAACATGGACGCCGTCCTCGGCCGCGAGAGCGACACCTTCACCGACATAAAGACAACATGGACGCTGTCCTCGGCCGCGAGAGCGACACCTTCACCGACATAAAGACGACATGGCGCCGTCCTCGGCCGCGAGAGCGACACCTTCACCGACATAAAGACGACATGGACGCCGTCCCGGCCGGGAGAGCGACACCTTCACCGACATAAAGACGACATGGACGCCGTCCCTCGGCCGCGAGAGCGACACCTTCACCGACATAAAGACGACATGGACGCCGTCCTCGGCCGCGAGAGCGACACCTTCACCGACATAAAGACGACATGGACGCCGTCCTCGGCCGCGAGAGCGACACCTTCACCGACATAAAGACGACATGGACGCCGTCCTCGGCCGCGAGAGCGACACCTTCACCGACATAAAGACGACATGGACGCTGTCCTCGGCCGCGAGAGCGACACCTTCACCGACATAAAGACGACATGGACGCCGTCCCGGCCGCAGAGCGACACCTTCACCGAAAAAGACGAATGGACGCCCCGCCGCGAGAGCGACACCTTCACCGACATAAAGACGACATGGACGCCGTCCTCGGCCGCGAGAGCGACACCTTCACCGACATAAAGACGACATGGACGCCGTCCTCGGCCGCGAGAGCGACACCTTCACCGACATAAAGACGACATGGACGCCGTCCTCGGCCGGGAGAGCGACACCTTCACCGACATAAAGACGACATGGACGCTGTCCTCGGCCGGGAGAGTGACACCTTCGCCGACATAAAGACGACATGGACGCCGTCCTCGGCCGCGAGAGCGACACCTTCACCGACATAAAGACGACATGGACGCCGTCCTCCGCCGCGAGAGCGACACCTTCACCGACATAAAGACGACATGGACGCCGTCCTCGGCCGGGAGAGCGACACCTTCACCGACATAAAGACGACATGGACGCCGTCCTCGGCCGCGAGAGCGACACCTTCACCGACATAAAGACGACATGGACGCCGTCCTCCGCCGCGAGAGCGACACCTTCACCGACATAAAGACGACATGGACGCCGTCCTCGGCCGAGGAGCGACACCTTCACCGACATAAAGACGACATGGACGCTCCGCCGCGAGAGCGACACCTTCACCGACATAAAGACGACATGGACGCTGTCCTCCGCCGGGAGAGCGACACCTTCACCGACATAAAAGGACATGGACGCCGGCCGTCCTCGGCCGGGAGAGCGACACCTTCACCGACATTAAAGACGACATGCGCCCGCGCCCGCGACACCTTCACCGACATAAAAAGACGACATGGGACGCCGCTCTTCGGCCGGGAGAGCGACACCTTCACCGACATAAAGACGACATGGACGCCGTCCTCGGCCGGGAGAGCGACACCTTCACCGACATAAAGACGACATGGACGCCGTCCTCGGCCGAGAGCGACACCTTCACCGACATAAAGACGACATGGACGCCCGTCCTCCGGCGAGAGCGACACCTTCACCGACATAAAGACGACATGGACGCTGTCCTCCGCCGCGGAGAGCGACACCTTCACCGACATAAAGACGACATGGACGCCGTCTCGGCCACGAGAGCGACACCTTCACCGACATAAAGACGACATGGACGCCGTCCTCCGCCGGGAGAGCGACACCGCCGGATACCCGACATAAAGACGACATGGACGCCTGTCCCGCCGAGAGCGACACCTTCACCGACATAAAAAGACATGGGACCTTCCGCCGCGAGAGCGACACCTTCACCGACATAGAGACGACATGGACGCCGTCCTCCGCCGCGAGAGCGACACCTTCACCGACATAAAAGACGCACATGGACGCCTCCTCCGCCGGGAGAGCGACACCTCACCGACATAAAGACGACATGGACGCCGCCCTCCGGCCGCGAGAGCGACACCTTCACCGACATAAAGACGACATGGACGCCGTCCTCCGCCGCGAGAGCGACACCTTCACCGACATAAAGACGACATGGACGCCGTCCTCCGCCGCGAGAGCGACACCTTCACCGACATAAAGACGAAGGGACGCTGTCCTCGGCCGGGGAGCGACACTCACTGACATAAAGACGACGGGACGCCGTCCTCGGCCGGGACAGCGACACCCTCACCGACATAAGACGATGGACGCTGTCCTCGGCCGGAGAGCGACACCTTCACCGACATAAAGACGACATGGACGCCGTCCTCGGCCGGGAGAGCGACACCTTCACCGACATAAAGACGGCATGGACGGTGTCTCGGCCGGGAGAGCTTGACACCTTCACCGACATAAAGACAAATATGATGCGTCTCGGCCGCTGAAGTGGCACGAAAAACGTGAAAAGCAAGCTTAATGATAAATGAAAATGAAAAAGCAAAACACCAAATTCCATGAAAATTGAACAAAGTACACTG
>JACEEU010000721.1:34436378-34450312 GCA_016630915.1 Callionymus lyra | reverse complement strand
AAGACAACATGGACGCCGTCCTCGGCCGCTAGAGCGACATCTTCAACGACACAAAGACGACATGGACGCCGTCCTCCGCCGCGAGAGGCGACATCTTCACCGACACAAAGACGACATGGACGCTGTCCTCGGCCGCGAGAGCGACATATTCACCGACACAAAGACAACATGGACGCCGTCCTCGGCCGCGAGAGCGACACCTTCACCGACACAAAGACGACATGGACGCCGTCCTCGGCCGGAGAGCGACATCTTCACCGACACAAAGACGACATGGACGCCGTCCTCCGCCGGGAGCGCACACCTTCACCGACATAAAGACGACATGGACGCCGTCCTCGGCCGCGAGAGCGACACCTTCACTGACATAAAGACGACATGGACGCCGTCCTCAGCCGCTAGAGCGACACCTTCACCGACATAAAGACGACATGGACGCCGTCCTCGGCCGGGAGAGCGACATCTTCCGTCCGACAACATGGACGCCGTCCTCGGCCGCGAGAGCGACACCTTCGCCGGCATAAAGACGACATGGACCGCGTCCTCCCGCCGCGAGAGCGACATCTTCACCGACACAAAGACGACATGGACGCCGTCCTCCGCCGCGAGAGCGACACCTTCACCGACATAAAGACGACATGGACGCCGGTCCTCGGCCGGAGAGCGACACCTTCGCCGACATAAAGACAACATGGACGCCGTCCTCGGCCGGGAGAGCGACATCTTCACCGACATAAAGACAACATGGACGCCGTTCTCGGCCGGGAGAGCGACATCTTCACCGACACAAAGACAACATGGACGCTGTCCTCCGGCGGGGGGAGCGACATAAAGACGACATGGGCCTCGTCCTCGGCCGGGAGAGCGACACCTTCACCGACATAAAAGACGACATGGACGCCTGTCCTCCGCCGGGAGAGCGACACCTTCACCGACATAAAGACAACATGGACGCGGTCTCGGCCGCGAGAGCGACATCTTCACCGACACAAAGACGACATGGACGCCGTCCTCCGCCACAAGGAGCGACATCTTCACCGACACAAAGACGACATGGACGCTGTCCTCGGCCGCAGAGCGACATCTTCACCGACACAAAGACAACATGGACGCCGTCCTCGGCCCCGTGAGCGACATCTTCACCGACACAAAGACGACATGGACGCCGTCCTCGGCCGGAGAGCGACATCTTCACCGACACAAAGACAACATGGACGCTGTCCTCTGCCGGGAGAGCGACACCTTCACCGACATAAAGACGACATGGACGCCGTCCTCGGCCGGGAGAGCGACACCTTCACCGACACAAAGACAACATGGACGCCGTCCTCGGCGGAGAGCGACATCTTCACCGACACAAAGACAACATGGACGCCGTCCTCGGCCGCGAGAGCGACATCTTCACCGACACAAAGACGACATGGACGCCGTCCTCGGCCGCGAGAGCGACATCTTCACCGACACAAAGACGACATGGACGCCGTCCTCGGCCGGGAGAGCGACATCTTCACCGACACAAAGACGACATGGACGCCGTCCTCGGCCGCGAGAGCGACACCTTCACCGACATAAAGACGACATGGACGCCGTCCTCGGCCGCGAGAGCGACATCTTCACCGACACAAAGACGACATGGACGCCGTCCTCGGCCGGAGAGCGACATCTTCACCGACACAAAGACGACATGGACGCCGTCCTCCGCCGGGAGAGCGACATCTTCACCGACACAAAGACGACATGGACGCCGTCCTCGGCCGCGAGAGCGACATCTTCACCGACACAAAGCACGACATGGACGCCGTCCTCCGCCGGGAGAGCGAACATCTTCACCGACATAAAGACGACATGGACGCCGTCCTCGGCCGGGAGAGCGACACCTTCACCGACATAAAGACGACATGGACGCCGTCCTCGGCCGGGAGAGCGACACCTTCACCGACATAAAGACGACATGGACGCCGTCCTCGGCCGCGAGGGCATCTTCACCGACACTACATGGACGCCGTGCTTGGGCCGGGGGGGACACCCCCCACCGACATAAAGAGCGACATGGACGACATGGACGCCGTCCTCGGCCGGGAGAGCGACACCTTCACCGACATAAAGACGACATGGACGCCGTCCTCGGCCGCGAGAGCGACACCTTCACCGACATAAAGACGACATGGACGCCGTCCTCGGCCGCGAGGCGACATCTTCACCGACATAAACGACATGGACGCCGTCCTCGGCCGCGAGAGCGACACCTTCACCGACATAAAGACGACATGAGACACGACATGGACGCCGTCCTCGGCCCCGCGAGAGCGACACCTTCACCGACATAAAGACGACATGGACGCTGTCCTCGGCCGGGACGAGCGACACCTTCACCGACATAAAGACGACATGGAGCGTCCTCGGCCGGGAGAGCTCGACAAAAGACCCGGCCCCGGCAGCGACACCCTTCACCGACATAAAGACGACATGGACGCCGTCCTCGGCCGCGAGAGCGACACCTTCACCGACATAAAGACGACATGGACGCGTCCTTCGGCCGGGAGAGCACACTCTTCACCGACATAAAGACGACATGGACGCGACACCGTCACGCAAAGCGAGCGACACCTTCACCGACATAAAGACGACATGGACGCCGTCCTCGGCCGGGAGAGCGACACCTTCACCGACATAAAGACGACATGGACGCCGTCCTCGGCCGGGAGAGCGACACCTTCACCGACATAAAGACGACATGGACGCCGTCCTCGGCCGCGAGAGCGACACCTTCACCGACATAAAGACGACATGGACGCCGTCCTCGGCCGCGAGAGCGACACCTTCACCGACATAAAGACGACATGGACGCCGTCCTCGGCCGCGAGAGCGACACCTTCACCGACATAAAGACGACATGGACGCTGTCCTCGGCCGCGAGAGCGACACCTTCACCGACATAAAGACGACATGGACGCCGTCCTCGGCCGGAGAGCGACACCTCTTCACCGACATAAAGACGACATGGACGCCGTCCTCGGCCGCGAGAGCGACACCTTCACCGACATAAAGACGACATGGACGCCGTCCCTCCGCCGCGAGAGCGACATACTCGCCTCCTCACCGACATAAAGACGACATGGACGCTGTCCTCGGCCGGGAGAGCGACACCTTCACCGACATAAAGACGACATGGACGCCGTCCTCGGCCGCGAGAGCGACACCTTCACCGACATAAAGACGACATGGACGCTGTCCTCGGCCGCGAGAGCGACACCTTCACCGACATAAAGACAACATGGACGCTGTCCTCGGCCGCGAGAGCGACACCTTCACCGACATAAAGACGACATGGACGCCGTCCTCGGCCGCGAGAGCGACACCTTCACCGACATAAAGACGACATGGACGCGCGTCCTCCGCCGCAGAGCGACACCTTCACCGACATAAAGACGACATGGACGCCGTCCTCCGCGAGAGCGACACCTTCACCGACATAAAGACGACATGGACGCCGTCCTCGGCCGCGAGAGCGACACCTTCACCGACATAAAGACGACATGGACGCCGTCCTCCGCCGCGAGAGCGACACCTTCACCGACATAAAGACGACATGGACGCCGTCCTCCGCCGCGAGAGCGACACCTTCACCGACATAAAGACGACATGGACGCCGTCCTCGGCCGCGAGAGCGACACCTTCACCGACATAAAGACGACATGGACGCCGTCCTCGGCCGGAGAGCGACACCTTCACCGACATAAAGACGACATGGACGCCGTCCTCGGCCGAGACTCACGCGGCCGTCCTCGGCCGCGAGAGCGACACCTTCACCGACATAAAGACGACATGGACGCCGTCCTCCTCCCGCGAGAGCGACACCTTCACCGACATAAAGACGACATGGACGCCGTCCTCCGCCGCGAGAGCGACACCTTCACCGACATAAAGACGACATGGACGCCGTCCTCCGCCGCAGAGACACCTTCACCGACATAAAGACGACATGGACGCCGTCCTCCGCCGCGAGAGCGACACCTTCACCGACATAAAGACGACATGGACGCCGTCCTCCGCCGCGAGAGCGACACCTTCACCGACATAAAGACGACATGGACGCCGTCCTCGGCCGCGAGAGCGACACCTTCACTTTCACCGACATAAAGGCGACATGGACGCCGTCCTCCGCCGCGAGAGCGACACCTTCACCGACATAAAGACGACATGGACGCCGTCCTCCCCGCGAGAGCGACACCTTCACCGACATAAAGACGACAGGGCCCTTCGCGGCCACGATCTTCACCCGACATAAAGACGACATGGACGCCGTCCTCCGCCGCGAGAGCGACATCTTCACCGACATAAAGACGACATGGACGCCGTCCTCCGCCGCGAGAGCGACATCTTCACCGACACAAAGACGACATGGACGCCGTCCTCGGCCGGGAGAGCGACATCTTCACCGCCATAAAGACGACATGGACGCCGTCCTCGGCCGGGAGAGCGACACCTTCACCGACATAAAGACGACATGGACGCCGTCCTCGGCCGGGAGAGCGACACCTTCACCGACATAAAGACGACATGGACGCCGTCCTCGGCCGGGAGAGCGACATCTTCACCGACATAAAGACGACATGGACGCCATCCTCGGCCGGGAGAGCGACACCTTCACCGACATAAAGACAACATGGACGCCGTCCTCGGCCGCGAGAGCGACACCTTCGCCGACATAAAGACGACATGGACGCCATCCTCGGCCGGGAGAGCGACATCTTCACCGACACAAAGACAACATGGACGCCGTCCTCGGCCGCGAGAGCGACACCTTCGCCGACATAAAGACGACATGGACGCCGTCCTCGGCCGCGAGAGCGACACCTTCGCCGACATAAAGACGACATGGACGCCGTCCTCGGCCGGGAGAGCGACACCTTCGCCGACATAAAGACGACATGGACGCCGTCCTCGGCCGGGAGAGCGACATCTTCACCGACATAAAGACGACATGGACGCCATCCTCGGCCGGGAGAGCGACACCTTCACCGACATAAAGACAACATGGACGCCGTCCTCGGCCGCGAGAGCGACATCTTCACCGACACAAAGACGACATGGACGCCGTCCTCCGCCGCGAGAGCGACATCTTCACCGACACAAAGACGACATGGACGCCGTCCTCGGCCGGGAGAGCGACATCTTCACCGACACAAAGACAACATGGACGCTGTCCTCTGCCGGGAGAGCGACACCTTCACCGACATAAAGACGACATGGACGCCGTCCTCGGCCGGGAGAGCGACACCTTCACCGACACAAAGACAACATGGACGCCGTCCTCGGCCGGGAGAGCGACATCTTCACCGACACAAAGACAACATGGACGCCGTCCTCGGCCACGAGAGCGACATCTTCACCGACACAAAGACGACATGGACGCCGTCCTCCGCCGCGAGAGCGACATCTTCACCGACACAAAGACGACATGGACGCTGTCCTCGGCCGCGAGAGCGACATCTTCACCGACACAAAGACGACATGGACGCCGTCCTCGGCCGCGAGAGCGACACCTTTACCGACATAAAGACGACATGGACGCCGTCCTCGGCCGGGAGAGCGACACCTTCACCGACATAAAGACGACATGGACGCCGTCCTCGGCCGCGAGAGCGACATCTTCACCGACATAAAGACGACATGGACGCCGTCCTAGGCCGGGAGAGCGACATCTTCACCGACATAAAGACGACATGGACGCCGTCCTCCGCCGCGAGAGCGACACCTTCACCGACATAAAGACGACATGGACGCCGTCCTCCGCCGCGAGAGCGACACCTTCACCGACATAAAGACGACATGGACGCCGTCCTCCGCCGCGAGAGCGACACCTTCACCGACATAAAGACGACATGGACGCCGTCCTCGGCCGGGAGAGCGACACCTTCACCGACATAAAGACGACATTGACGCCGTCCTCGGCCGCGAGAGCGACACCTTCACCGACATAAAGACGACATGGACGCCGTCCTCCGCCGCGAGAGCGACACCTTCGCCGACATAAAGACGACATGGACGCCGTCCTCCGCCGCGAGAGCGACACCTTCGCCGACATAAAGACGACATGGACGCCGTCCTCGGCCGGGAGAGCGACATCTTCACCGACATAAAGACAACATGGACGCCGTCCTCGGCCGGGAGAGCGACATCTTCACCGACACAAAGACAACATGGACGCTGTCCTCGGCCGCGAGAGCGACACCTTCACCGACATAAAGACGACATGGACGCCGTCCTCGGCCGCGAGAGCGACACCTTCACCGACATAAAGACAACATGGACGCCGTCCTCGGCCGCGAGAGCGACATCTTCACCGACACAAAGACGACATGGACGCCGTCCTCCGCCGCGAGAGCGACATCTTCACCGACACAAAGACGACATGGACGCTGTCCTCGGCCGCGAGAGCGACATATTCACCGACACAAAGACAACATGGACGCCGTCCTCGGCCGCGAGAGCGACATCTTCACCGACACAAAGACGACATGGACGCCGTCCTCGGCCGCGAGAGCGACATCTTCACCGACACAAAGACGACATGGACGCCGTCCTCCGCCGCGAGAGCGACACCTTCACCGACATAAAGACGACATGGACGCCGTCCTCGGCCGCGAGAGCGACACCTTCACTGACATAAAGACGACATGGACGCCGTCCTCCGCCGCGAGAGCGACACCTTCACCGACATAAAGACGACATGGACGCCGTCCTCGGCCGGGAGAGCGACATCTTCACCGACACAAAGACAACATGGACGCCGTCCTCGGCCGCGAGAGCGACACCTTCGCCGACATAAAGACGACATGGACGCCGTCCTCCGCCGCGAGAGCGACATCTTCACCGACACAAAGACGACATGGACGCCGTCCTCCGCCGCGAGAGCGACACCTTCACCGACATAAAGACGACATGGACGCCGTCCTCGGCCGTGAGAGCGACACCTTCGCCGACATAAAGACAACATGGACGCCGTCCTCGGCCGGGAGAGCGACATCTTCACCGACATAAAGACAACATGGACGCCGTTCTCGGCCGGGAGAGCGACATCTTCACCGACACAAAGACAACATGGACGCTGTCCTCGGCCGCGAGAGCGACACATTCACCGACATAAAGACGACATGGACGCCGTCCTCGGCCGGGAGAGCGACACCTTCACCGACATAAAGACGACATGGACGCCGTCCTCCGCCGGGAGAGCGACACCTTCACCGACATAAAGACAACATGGACGCCGTCCTCGGCCGCGAGAGCGACATCTTCACCGACACAAAGACGACATGGACGCCGTCCTCCGCCGCGAGAGCGACATCTTCACCGACACAAAGACGACATGGACGCTGTCCTCGGCCGCGAGAGCGACATCTTCACCGACACAAAGACAACATGGACGCCGTCCTCGGCCGCGAGAGCGACATCTTCACCGACACAAAGACGACATGGACGCCGTCCTCGGCCGGGAGAGCGACGTCTTCACCGACACAAAGACAACATGGACGCTGTCCTCTGCCGGGAGAGCGACACCTTCACCGACATAAAGACGACATGGACGCCGTCCTCGGCCGGGAGAGCGACACCTTCACCGACACAAAGACAACATGGACGCCGTCCTCGGCCGGGAGAGCGACATCTTCACCGACACAAAGACAACATGGACGCCGTCCTCGGCCGCGAGAGCGACATCTTCACCGACACAAAGACGACATGGACGCCGTCCTCCGCCGCGAGAGCGACATCTTCACCGACACAAAGACGACATGGACGCCGTCCTCGGCCGGGAGAGCGACATCTTCACCGACACAAAGACGACGGGCGCGCGACGCCGCTCCTCGGCCGCGAGAGCGACACCTTCACCGACATAAAGACGACATGGACGCCGTCCTCGGCCGCGAGAGCGACATCTTCACCGACACAAAGACGACATGGACGCCGTCCTCGGCCGGGAGAGCGACATCTTCACCGACACAAAGACGACATGGACGCCGTCCTCCGCCGGGAGAGCGACATCTTCACCGACACAAAGACGACATGGACGCCGTCCTCGGCCGCGAGAGCGACATCTTCACCGACACAAAGACGACATGGACGCCGTCCTCCGCCGGGAGAGCGACATCTTCACCGACACAAAGACGACATGGACGCCGTCCTCGGCCGCGAGAGCGACACCTTCACCGACATAAAGACGACATGGACGCCGTCCTCGGCCGGGAGAGCGACACCTTCACCGACATAAAGACGACATGGACGCCGTCCTCGGCCGGAGAGCGACACCTTCACCGACATAAAGACGACATGGACGCCGTCCTCGGCCGGGAGAGCGACACCTTCACCGACATAAAGACGACATGGACGCCGTCCTCGGCCGCGAGAGCGACACCTTCACCGACATAAAGACGACATGGACGCCGTCCTCGGCCGCGAGAGCGACACCTTCACCGACATAAAGACGACATGGACGCCGTCCTCGGCCGGGAGAGCGACATCTTCACCGACATAAAGACGACATGGACGCCGTCCTCGGCCGGGAGAGCGACACCTTCACCGACATAAAGACGACATGGACGCCGTCCTCGGCCGGGAGAGCGACACCTTCACCGACATAAAGACGACATGGACGCCGTCCTCGGCCGGAGAGCGACATCTTCACCGACATAAAGACGACATGGACGCGTCCTCGGCCGCGAGAGCGACACCTTCACCGACATAAAGACGACATGGACGCCGTCCTCGGCCCGGAGAGCGACACCTTCACCGACATAAAGACGACATGGACGCCGTCCTCGGCCGCGAGAGCGACACCTTCACCGACATAAAGACGACATGGACCCTCCTGCGGGCGCGGAGCGACATCTTCACCGACATAAAAGACGACATGGACGCCGTCCTCGGCCGGGAGAGCGACACCTTCACCGACATAAAGACGACATGGACGCCGTCCTCCGGCCGGGAGAGCGACACCTTCACCGACACATAAAGACGACATGGACGCCGTCCTCGGCCGCGAGAGCGACACCTTCACCGACATAAAGACGACATGGACGCCGTCCTCGGCCGGAGAGCGACACCTTCACCGACATAAAGACGACATGGACCCGCTCCGCCGCGGACGCCCTTCACCGACATAAAGCGGACCCGGGCGCGTCCTCGGGAGAGCGACACCTTCACCGACATAAAGACGACATGGACGCCGTCCTCGGCCGGGAGAGCGACACCTTCACCGACATAAAGACGACATGGACGCCGTCCTCGGCCGCGAGAGCGACACCTTCACCGACATAAAGACGACATGGACGCCGTCCTCGGCCGGGAGAGCGACACCTTCACCGACATAAAGACGACATGGACGCCGTCCTCGGCCGGGAGAGCGACACCTTCACCGACATAAAGACGACATGGACGCCGTCCTCGGCCGGGAGAGCGACACCTTCACCGACATAAAGACGACATGGACGCCGTCCTCGGCCGGGAGAGCGACACCTTCACCGACATAAAGACGACATGGACGCCGTCCTCGGCCGGGAGAGCGAGACCTTCACCGACATAAAGACGACATGGACGCCGTCCTCGGCCGGGAGAGCGACACCTTCACCGACATAAAGACGACATGGACGCCGTCCTCGGCCGGGAGAGCGACACCTTCACCGACATAAAGACGACATGGACGCCGTCCTCGGCCCGGAGAGCGACACCTTCACCGACATAAAGACGACATGGACGCCGTCCTCGGCCGGAAGAGCGACACCTTCACCGACATAAAGACGACATGGACGCCGTCCTCGGCCGGAGAGCGACACCTTCACCGACATAAAAGACGACATGGACGCCGTCTCTCGGCCGCGAGAGCGACACCTCTCACCGACATAAAGACGACATGGACGCCGTCCTCCGGCCGGGGGCGAACCTTCACCCCGACAAGACGAGAGCGACACCTTCACCGACATAAAGACGACATGGACGCCGTCCTCGGCCGGGAGAGCGACACCTTCACCGACATAAAGACGACATGGACGCCGTCCTCGGCCGCGAGAGCGACACCTTCACCGACATAAAGACGACATGGACGCCGTCCTCGGCCGGGAGAGCGACACCTTCACCGACATAAAGACGACATGGACGCCGTCCTCGGCCGCGAGAGCGACACCTTCACCGACATAAAGACGACATGGACGCCGTCCTCGGCCGCGAGAGCGACACCTTCACCGACATAAAGACGACATGGACGCCGTCCTCGGCCGGAGAGCGACACCTTCACCGACATAAAGACGACATGGACGCCGTCCTCGGCCGCGAGAGCGACACCTTCACCGACATAAAGACGACATGGACGCCGTCCTCGGCCGCGAGAGCGACACCTTCACCGACATAAAGACGACATGGACGCCGCCCCCCGCCGGGAGAGCGACACCTTCACCGACATAAAAGACGACATGGACGCCGTCCTCGGCCGGGAGAGCGACACCTTCACCGACATAAAGACGACATGGACGCCGTCCTCGGCCGCGAGAGCGACACCTTCACCGACATAAAGACGACATGGACGCCGTCCTCGGCCGCGAGAGCGACACCTTCACCGACATAAAGACGACATGGACGCCGTCCTCGGCCGGGAGAGCGACACCTTCACCGACATAAAGACGACATGGACGCCGTCCTCCGCCGCGAGAGCGACACCTTCACCGACATAAAGACGACATGGACGCCCGTCCTCGGCCGGGAGAGCGACACCTTCACCGACATAAAGACGACATGGACGCCGTCCTCCGCCGCGAGAGCGACACCTTCACCGACATAAAGACGACATGGACGCCGTCCTCGGCCGCGAGAGCGACACCTTCACCGACATAAAGACGACATGGGCGCGCCGTCCCGCCGCGAGAGCGACACCTTCACCGACATAAAGACGACATGGACGCCGTCCTCCGCCGGAGAGCGACACCACATCACCCCGGACACACATAAAGACGACATGGACGCCGTCCTCGGCCGCGAGAGCGACACCTTCACCGACATAAAGACGACATGGACGCCGTCCTCCGCCGCGAGAGCGACACCTTCACCGACATAAAGACGACATGGACGCCGTCCTCCGCCGGGAGAGCGACACCTTCACCGACATAAAGACGACATGGACGCCGTCCTCGGCCGCGAGAGCGACACCTTCACCGACATAAAGACGACATGGACGCCGTCCTCGGCCGGGAGAGCGACACCTTCACCGACATAAAGACGACATGGACGCCGTCCTCGGCCGCGAGAGCGACACCTTCACCGACATAAAGACGACATGGACGCCGTCCTCGGCCGGGAGAGCGACACCTTCACCGACATAAAGACGACATGGACGCCGTCCTCGCGGCCGAGAGCGACACCTTCACCGACATAAAGACGACATGGACGCCGTCCTCGGCCGCGAGAGCGACACCTTCACCGACATAAAGACGACATGGACGCCGTCCTCCGCCGCGAGAGCGACACCTTCACCGACATAAAGACGACATGGACGCCGTCCTCGGCCGCGAGAGCGACACCTTCACCGACATAAAGACGACATGGACGCCGTCCTCCGCCGGGAGAGCGACACCTTCACCGACATAAAGACGACATGGACGCCGTCCTCGGCCGCGAGAGCGACACCTTCACCGACATAAAGACGACATGGACGCCGTCCTCGGCCGGGAGAGCGACACCTTCACCGACATAAAGACGACATGGACGCCGTCCTCGGCCGCGAGAGCGACACCTTCACCGACATAAAGACGACATGGACGCCGTCCTCGGCCGCGAGAGCGACACCTTCACCGACATAAAGACGACATGGACGCTGTCCTCCGCCGCGAGAGCGACACCTTCACCGACATAAAGACGACATGGACGCCGTCCTCCGCCGCGAGAGCGACACCTTCACCGACATAAAGACGACATGGACGCTGTCCTCGGCCGCGAGAGCGACACCTTCACCGACATAAAGACGACATGGACGCCGTCCTCTGCCGCGAGAGCGACACCTTCACCGACATAAAGACGACATGGACGCTGTCCTCTGCCGAGAGCGACACCTTCACCGACATAAAGACGACATGGACGCTGTCCTCGGCCGCGAGAGCGACACCTTCACCGACATAAAGACGACATGGACGCCGTCCTCTGCCGCGAGAGCGACACCTTCACCGACATAAAGACGACATGGACGCTGTCCTCTGCCGCGAGAGCGACACCTTCACCGACATAAAGACGACATGGACGCCGTCCTCGGCCGCGAGAGCGACACCTTCACCGACATAAAGACGACATGGACGCTGTCCTCTGCCGCGAGAGCGACACCTTCACCGACACAAAGACGACATGGACGCTGTCCTCGGCCGGAAGAGCGACACCTTCACCGACACAAAGACGACATGGACGCCGTCCTCTGCCGCGAGAGCGACACCTTCACCGACATAAAGACACACGTCCTCCGCCGCGAGAGCGACACCTTCACCGACATAAAGACGACATGGACGCTGTCCTCGGCCGCGAGAGCGACACCTTCACCGACATAAAGACGACATGGACGCTGTCCTCTGCCGCGAGAGCGACACCTTCACCGACATAAAGACGACATGGACGCCGTCCTCTGCCGCGAGAGCGACACCTTCACCGACACAAAGACGACATGGACGCTGTCCTCGGCCGGGAGAGCGACACCTTCACCGACACAAAGACGACATGGACGCTGTCCTCTGCCGCGAGAGCGACACCTTCACCGACATAAAGACGACATGGACGCTGTCCTCTGCCGCGAGAGCGACACCTTCACCGACATAAAGACGACATGGACGCTGTCCTCGGCCGGGAGAGCGACACCTTCACCGACACAAAGACGACATGGACGCCGTCCTCCGCCGCGAGAGCGACACCTTCACCGACATAAAGACGACATGGACGCTGTCCTCTGCCGCGAGAGCGACACCTTCACCGACACAAAGACGACATGGACGCTGTCCTCGGCCGGGAGAGCGACACCTTCACCGACATAAAGACGACATGGACGCCGTCCTCTGCCGCGAGAGCGACACCTTCACCGACATAAAGACATAAAGGCGACATGGACGCCGTCCTCCGCCGGGATGAGCGACACCTTCACCGACATAAAGACGACATGGACGCTGTCCTCGGCCGCGAGAGCGACACCTTCGCCGGCATAAAGACGACATGGACGCTGTCCTTGGCCGGGAGAGCGACACCTTCACCGACATAAAGACGACATGGACGCTGTCCTCGGCCGCGAGAGCGACACCTTCGCCGGCATAAAGACGACATGGACGCTGTCCTCGGCCCGGGAGGCGACACCTTCGCCGGCATAAAGACGACATGGACGCTGTCCTCGGCCGGGAGAGCGACACCTTCGCCGACATAAAGACGACATGGTCGCCGTCCTCCGCCGCGAGAGCGACACCTTCCCCGACATAAAGACGACATGGTCGCCGTCCTCCGCCGCGAGAGCGACACCTTCACCGACATAAAAAGACGACATGGACGCTCGTCCTCGGCCGCCCTCGGCATAAAGACGACATGGACGCCGTCCTCGGCCGGGAGAGCGACACCTTCGCCGACACAAAGACGACATGGTCGCCGTCCTCCGCCGCGAGAGCGACACCTTCGCCGACATAAAGACGACATGGACGCCGTCCTCGGCCGGGAGAGCGACACCTTCGCCGACACAAAGACGACATGGACCCTGTCCTCCGCCGCGAGAGCGACACCTTCGCCAACATAAAGACGACATGGATCCGTCCTCCGCCGCGAGAGCGACACCTTCACCGACATAAAGACGACATGGACGCCGTCCTCCGCCGGGAGAGCGACACCTTCACCGACATAAAGACGACATGGACGCCGTCCTCCGCCGGGAGAGCGAC
>JACEEU010000721.1:34396378-34431378 GCA_016630915.1 Callionymus lyra | reverse complement strand
TAGTAACTAATCCTCCACAGATAGTATGTCACAAACATACTTCTCTTAGTATACTAGAAGTTAGTATGCATCAGGATAGTGTACGTACTAACTAGTAACTAATCCTCCACAGATAGTATGTCTCAAACATACTTCTCTTAGTATACTAGAAGTTAGTATCATCAGGATAGTGTACGTACTAACTAGTAGCTAATCCTCCACAGATAGTATGTCTCAAACATACTTCTCTTAGTATACTAGAAGTTAGTATCATCAGGATAGTGTACGTACTAACTAGTAACTAATCCTCCACAGATAGTATGTCTCAAACATACTTCTCTTAGTATACTAGAAGTTAGTATCATCAGGATAGTGTACGTACTAACTAGTAACTAGTCCTCCACAGATAGTATGTCTCAAACATACTTCTCTTAGTATACTAGAAGTTAGTATCATCAGGATAGTGTACGTACTAACTAGTAACTAATCCTCCACAGATAGTATGTCTCAAACATACTTCTCTTAGTATACTAGAAGTTAGTATCATCAGGATAGTGTACGTACTAACTAGTAACTAATCCTCCACAGATAGTATGTCTCAAACATACTTCTCTTAGTATACTAGAAGTTAGTATCATCAGGATAGTGTACGTACTAACTAGTAACTAATCCTCCACAGATAGTATGTCTCAAACATACTTCTCTTAGTATACTAGAAGTTAGTATCATCAGGATAGTGTACGTACTAACTAGTAACTAATCCTCCACAGATAGTATGTCTCAAATCACATACTTCTCTTAGTATACTAGAAGTTAGTATCATCAGGATAGTGTACGTACTAACTAGTAACTAATCCTCCACAGATAGTATGTCTCAAACATACTTCTCTTAGTATACTAGAAGTTAGTATCATCAGGATAGTGTACGTACTAACTAGTAACTAATCCTCCACAGATAGTATGTCTCAAACATACTTCTCTTAGTATACTAGAAGTTAGTATCATCAGGATAGTGTACGTACTAACTAGTAACTAATCCTCCACAGATAGTATGTCTCAAATCACATACTTCTCTTAGTATACTAGAAGTTAGTATCATCAGGATAGTGTACGTACTAACTAGTAACTAGTCCTCCACAGATAGTATGTCTCAAATCACATACTTCTCTTAGTATACTAGAAGTTAGTATCATCAGGATAGTGTACGTACTAACTAGTAACTAATCCTCCACAGATAGTATGTCTCAAATCACATACTTCTCTTAGTATACTAGAAGTTAGTATCATCAGGATAGTGTACGTACTAACTAGTAACTAATCCTCCACAGATAGTATGTCTCAAATACATACTTCTCTTAGTATACTAGAAGTTAGTATCATCAGGATAGTGTACGTACTAACTAGTAACTAATCCTCCACAGATAGTATGTCTCAAACATACTTCTCTTAGTATACTAGAAGTTAGTATCATCAGGATAGTGTACGTACTAACTAGTAACTAATCCTCCACAGATAGTATGTCTCAAACATACTTCTCTTAGTATACTAGAAGTTAGTATCATCAGGATAGTGTACGTACTAACTAGTAACTAATCCTCCACAGATAGTATGTCTCAAACATACTTCTCTTAGTATACTAGAAGTTAGTATCATCAGGATAGTGTACGTACTAACTAGTAACTAATCCTCCACAGATAGTATGTCTCAAATCACATACTTCTCTTAGTATACTAGAAGTTAGTATGCATCAGGATAGTGTACGTACTAACTAGTAACTAATCCTCCACAGATAGTATGTCTCAAACATACTTCTCTTAGTATACTAGAAGTTAGTATGCATCAGGATAGTGTACGTACTAACTAGTAACTAATCCTCCACAGATAGTATGTCTCAAACATACTTCTCTTAGTATACTAGAAGTTAGTATCATCAGGATAGTGTACGTACTAACTAGTAACTAATCCTCCACAGATAGTATGTCTCAAACATACTTCTCTTAGTATACTAGAAGTTAGTATCATCAGGATAGTGTACGTACTAACTAGTAACTAATCCTCCACAGATAGTATGTCTCAAATACATACTTCCCTTAGTATACTAGAAGTTAGTATCATCAGGATAGTGTACGTACTAACTAGTAACTAATCCTCCACAGATAGTATGTCTCAAACATACTTCTCTTAGTATACTAGAAGTTAGTATCATCAGGATAGTGTACGTACTAACTAGTAACTAATCCTCCACAGATAGTATGTCTCAAATACATACTTCTCTTAGTATACTAGAAGTTAGTATCATCAGGATAGTGTACGTACTAACTAGTAACTAATCCTCCACAGATAGTATGTCTCAAATCACATACTTCTCTTAGTATACTAGAAGTTAGTATCATCAGGATAGTGTACGTACTAACTAGTAACTAATCCTCCACAGATAGTATGTCTCAAATACATACTTCTCTTAGTATACTAGAAGTTAGTATGCATCAGGATAGTGTACGTACTAACTAGTAACTAATCCTCCACAGATAGTATGTCTCAAACATACTTCTCTTAGTATACTAGAAGTTAGTATCATCAGGATAGTGTACGTACTAACTAGTAACTAGTCCTCCACAGATAGTATGTCTCAAACACATACTTCTCTTAGTATACTAGAAGTTAGTATCATCAGGATAGTGTACGTACTAACTAGTAACTAATCCTCCACAGATAGTATGTCTCAAACATACTTCTCTTAGTATACTAGAAGTTAGTATCATCAGGATAGTGTACATACTAACTAGTAACTAATCCTCCACAGATAGTATGTCTCAAACATACTTCTCTTAGTATACTAGAAGTTAGTATGCATCAGGATAGTGTACGTACTAACTAGTAACTAATCCTCCACAGATAGTATGTCTCAAACATACTTCTCTTAGTATACTAGAAGTTAGTATCATCAGGATAGTGTACGTACTAACTAGTAACTAATCCTCCACAGATAGTATGTCTCAAACATACTTCTCTTAGTATACTAGAAGTTAGTATCATCAGGATAGTGTACGTACTAACTAGTAACTAGTTCTCCACAGATAGTATGTTTTAAATCACATACTTCTCTTAGTATACTAGAAGTTAGTATCATCAGGATAGTGTACATACTAACTAGTAACTAATCCTCCACAGATAGTATGTCTCAAATCACATACTTCTCTTAGTATACTAGAAGTTAGTATGCATCAGGATAGTGTACGTACTAACTAGTAACTAATCCTCCACAGATAGTATGTCTCAACACATACTTCTCTTAGTATACTAGAAGTTAGTATCATCAGGATAGTGTACGTACTAACTAGTAACTAATCCTCCACAGATAGTATGTCTCAACACATACTTCTCTTAGTATACTAGAAGTTAGTATCATCAGGATAGTGTACGTACTAACTAGTAACTAATCCTCCACAGATAGTATGTCTCAAACATACTTCTCTTAGTATACTAGAAGTTAGTATCATCAGGATAGTGTACGTACTAACTAGTAACTAATCCTCCACAGATAGTATGTCTCAAACATACTTCTCTTAGTATACTAGAAGTTAGTATCATCAGGATAGTGTACGTACTAACTAGTAACTAATCCTCCACAGATAGTATGTCTCAAAACATACTTCTCTTAGTATACTAGAAGTTAGTATCATCAGGATAGTGTACGTACTAACTAGTAACTAATCCTCCACAGATAGTATGTCTCAAACATACTTCTCTTAGTATACTAGAAGTTAGTATCATCAGGATAGTGTACGTACTAACTAGTAACTAATCCTCCACAGATAGTATGTCTCAAACATACTTCTCTTAGTATACTAGAAGTTAGTATCATCAGGATAGTGTACGTACTAACTAGTAACTAATCCTCCACAGATAGTATGTCTCAAACATACTTCTCTTAGTATACTAGAAGTTAGTATGATCAGGATAGTGTACGTACTAACTAGTAACTAGTCCTCCACAGATAGTATGTCTCAAATCACATACTTCTCTTAGTATACTAGAAGTTAGTCTCATCAGGATAGTGTACGTACTAACTAGTAACTAATCCTCCACAGATAGTATGTCTCAAATTACATACTTTTCTTAGTATACTAGAAGTTAGTTTGCATCAGGATAGTGTACGTACTAACTAGTAACTAATCCTCCACAGATAGTATGTCTCAAACATACTTCTCTTAGTATACTAGAAGTTAGTATGCATCAGGATAGTGTTTGAGAAATATTGACGAGATATTTACGCTGGTATCAGCAGCGAAGACGTTTCATCCTTTTACTGCTTCTGGAAATACACCTGTAAGTATATCAATATATCAATATATATATCAATATATATCAATATAAATATATATATATATATATATATATATATATATATATATATGTATTCCAGCTCAAGTGACAGCCAGAAGTTAATCCGTGTCTTCTCATCCTGGTCCAGTTTAACTCACTCTCGATGTCTCAATACTACGTTGGTGCCTCTGGACTGATCTTAAATAAAACTTGTCAACAAGAGTTGAAAAGAGTTGCCGAGTCATTGTGTCCGGGGTCACGAAGGGACACGTTTTTTAACCCCAGCATTCCAGGAGCCAGAACACCAGGGACCAGCGTGGCCCCTGGACGTGAATGTGAGGAACCAGTCTGTGCTCTCGCTGTCACCCACAGGACGGTTCAGCAGACGCTCCAGAATCACCGGATTGTTCTCGGCGTGGAGGAAAAAGAGCGAAGATAGAAATCATTTGTCATCTCAGCTCCATCATGAAGGCCGCGAGTGTTCCATAGATGCTCAGACAGAAGCTCCAGTGTCTGTTCCTCCTCCAGGAGCCAGGATTACTCCTCGCAAGCGTTCAAGGATTGTGCGGCACAGAGTGTTTCCAGAGTCTTTGGTTAAGCAGATTGTTTCCTCACGTCCTGCTTTCTTTTGGACGACAGGATCTCAGGAGCAGGTGGGTGTTCCTGCGTCGGAGTTGATTTCACTCTTCAGATGATTAGACTCAACAATCCATAGAGTCGATCAAAGCTTCTGTGTGTCGCTGCGTCTCTTGTGTAAAGCTGTGTAAACAACGATGATCGACGCTTTCAATGAACCGTGAAACGTCTTTGGAAACACGTTTGTGTCGAGACTTTTGTTGAAATACACGTTATTCTCATTATTCATGTAACATGAAGTCGATACGAGGTGAACTCGATTCATGAATTACTCTTGATATACTCTTGATACTCTAGTATTTTTACATCAAAGAAAATTAGCTTAACTCAAAATACTCTTGTATTACTTCACAAAAAGTACATACAGTATAAATAAATATGTAAAGTATATTGATTTTATAAACTATTGTTAACTTGGCTTGTATTTGGTTTTACTTATTCATGGAAGTAATCATTTAAAAAAACAAAAACACAATAAAATACGTTTTACTGCTAACATTTATGGTTCTGCTCTCTATTATTTAAGAAAAGTAGTATTTGTAATAAACTTGTAGTCGTTACGGGTTGTTGTGATGTGTGACTCTATTGTATCATCAGTGTGTGTGTGTGTTGTTGTGATGTGTGACTCTATTGTATCATCAGTGTGTGTGTGTGATGTGTGACTCTATTTATCGTGTGTGTTGTTGTGATGTGTGACTCTATTGTATCATCAGTGTGTGTGTGTTGTTGTGATGTGTGACTCTATTGTATCATCAGTGTGTGTGTGTTGTTGTGATGTGTGACTCTATTGTATCATCAGTGTGTGTGTGTTGTTGTGATGTGTGACTCTATTGTATCATCAGTGTGTGTGTGTTGTTGTGATGTGTGACTCTATTGTATCATCAGTGTGTGTGTGTTGTTGTGATGTGTGACTCTATTGTATCATCATTGTGTGTTGTTGTGATGTTTGGCTCTATTGTATCATCAGTGTGTGTGTGTTGTTGTGATGTGTGACTCTATTGTATCATCAGTGTGTGTTGTTGTGATGTGTGACTCTATTGTATCATCAGTGTGTGTGTGTTGTTGTGATGTGTGACTCTATTGTATCATCAGTGTGTGTGTGTTGTTGTGATGTGTGACTCTATTGTATCATCAGTGTGTGTGTGTTGTTGTGATGTGTGACTCTATTGTATCATCAGTGTGTGTGTGTTGTTGTGATGTGTGACTCTATTGTATCATCAGTGTGTGTGTGTTGTTGTGATGTGTGACTCTATTGTATCATCAGTGTGTGTGTGTTGTTGTGATGTGTGACTCTATTGTATCATCAGTGTGTGTTGTTGTGATGTGTAACTCTATTGTATCATCAGTGTGTGTGTGTTGTTGTGATGTGTGACTCTATTGTATCATCAGTGTGTGTGTGTTGTTGTGATGTGTGACTCTATTGTATCATCAGTGTGTGTTGTTGTGATGTGTAACTCTATTGTATCATCAGTGTGTGTGTTGTTGTGATGTGTGACTCTATTGTATCATCAGTGTGTGTGTGTTGTTGTGATGTGTGACTCTATTGTATCATCAGTGTGTGTTGTTGTGATGTGTAACTCTATTGTATCATCAGTGTGTGTGTTGTTGAGATGTGTGACTCTATTGTATCATCAGTGTGTGTTTGTACAAAACTCACATCATGTCAGTGTTTTCGTTTCTCGGAGCTGAACGGTAAACATGAATCTCAGAGCGACGCTCCCGGATGAGCAATTCAACTTCATGTGTTCAGATCCTGAGAGATCAGACTTCATGTGTTTAGATCCTGAGAGATCAAACATCATGTGTTCAGATCCTGAGAGATCAGACTTCATGTGTTTAGATCCTGAGAGATCAAACTTCATGTGTTCAGATCCTGAGAGATCAGACTTCATGTGTTCAGATCCTGAGAGATCAGACTTCATGTGTTCAGATCCTGAGAGATCAGACTTCATGTGTTCAGATCCTGAGAGATCAGACTTCATGTGTTCAGATCCTGAGAGATCAGACTTCATGTGTTCAGATCCTGAGAGATCAGACTTCATGTGTTCAGATCCTGAGAGATCAAACTTCATGTGTTCAGATCCTGAGAGATCAGACTTCATGTGTTCAGATCCTGAGAGATCAAACTTCATGTGTTCAGATCCTGAGAGATCAAACTTCATGTGTTCAGATCCTGAGAGATCAAACTTCATGTGTTCAGATCCTGAGAGATCAAACTTCATGTGTTCAGATCCTGAGAGATCAGACTTCATGTGTTCAGATCCTGAGAGATCAAACTTCATGTGTTCAGATCCTGAGAGATCAAACTTCATGTGTTCAGATCCTGAGAGATCAAACTTCATGTGTTCAGATCCTGAGAGATCAGACTTCATGTGTTCAGATCCTGAGAGATCAAACTTCATGTGTTCAGATCCTGAGAGATCAAACTTCATGTGTTCAGATCCTGAGAGATCAAACTTCATGTGTTCAGATCCTGAGAGATCAAACTTCATGTGTTCAGATCCTGAGAGATCAGACTTCATGTGTTCAGATCCTGAGAGATCAAACTTCATGTGTTCAGATCCTGAGAGATCAGACTTCATGTGTTCAGATCCTGAGAGATCAAACTTCATGTGTTCAGATCCTGAGAGATCAAACTTCATGTGTTCAGATCCTGAGAGATCAAACTTCATGTGTTCAGATCCTGAGAGATCAAACTTCATGTGTTCAGATCCTGAGAGATCAGACTTCATGTGTTCAGATCCTGAGAGATCAAACTTCATGTGTTCAGATCCTGAGAGATCAGACTTCATGTGTTCAGATCCTGAGAGATCAAACTTCATGTGTTCAGATCCTGAGAGATCAAACTTCATGTGTTCAGATCCTGAGAGATCAAACTTCATGTGTTCAGATCCTGAGAGATCAAACTTCATGTGTTCAGATCCTGAGAGATCAGACTTCATGTGTTCAGATCCTGAGAGATCAGACTTCATGTGTTCAGATCCTGAGAGATCAAACTTCATGTGTTCAGATCCTGAGAGATCAAACTTCATGTGTTCAGATCCTGAGAGATCAGACTTCATGTGTTCAGATCCTGAGAGATCAAACTTCATGTGTTCAGATCCTGAGAGATCAAACTTCATGTGTTCAGATCCTGAGAGATCAAACTTCATGTGTTCAGATCCTGAGAGATCAGACTTCATGTGTTCAGATCCTGAGAGATCAAACTTCATGTGTTCAGATCCTGAGAGATCAAACTTCATGTGTTCAGATCCTGAGAGATCAGACTTCATGTGTTCAGATCCTGAGAGATCAAACTTCATGTGTTCAGATCCTGAGAGATCAGACTTCATGTGTTCAGATCCTGAGAGATCAGACTTCATGTGTTCAGATCCTGAGAGATCAAACTTCATGTGTTCAGATCCTGAGAGATCAAACTTCATGTGTTCAGATCCTGAGAGATCAGACTTCATGTGTTCAGATCCTGAGAGATCAGACTTCATGTGTTCAGATCCTGAGAGATCAAACTTCATGTGTTCAGATCCTGAGAGATCAGACTTCATGTGTTCAGATCCTGAGAGATCAAACTTCATGTGTTCAGATCCTGAGAGATCAAACTTCATGTGTTCAGATCCTGAGAGATCAAACTTCATGTGTTCAGATCCTGAGAGATCAGACTTCATGTGTTCAGATCCTGAGAGATCAAACTTCATGTGTTCAGATCCTGAGAGATCAGACTTCATGTGTTCAGATCCTGAGAGATCAAACTTCATGTGTTCAGATCCTGAGAGATCAAACTTCATGTGTTCAGATCCTGAGAGATCAGACTTCATGTGTTCAGATCCTGAGAGATCAAACATCATGTGTTCAGATCCTGAGAGATCAGACTTCATGTGTTCAGATCCTGAGAGATCAAACATCATGTGTTCAGATCCTGAGAGATCAAACTTCATGTGTTCAGATCCTGAGAGATCAAACTTCATGTGTTCAGATCCTGAGAGATCAGACTTCATGTGTTCAGATCCTGAGAGATCAAACTTCATGTGTTCAGATCCTGAGAGATCAAACTTCATGTGTTCAGATCCTGAGAGATCAAGACTTCATGTGTTCAGATCCTGAGAGATCAAACTTCATGTGTTCAGATCCTGAGAGATCAAACTTCATGTGTTCAGATCCTGAGAGATCAAACTTCATGTGTTCAGATCCTGAGAGATCAAACTTCATGTGTTCAGATCCTGAGAGATCAAACATCATGTGTTCAGATCCTGAGAGATCAAACTTCATGGGTTCAGATCCTGAGAGATCAAACTTCATGTGTTCATCACAAGCTTCTCAGTGTAATTAGAAGATTCTGGATGTTCATGAAGACATTTAAAGAAATCAAAGAATACTTTTAAGTTTTTATTCTTCTACGCGACGACTCTTCCTTATAAGGTCATAAAACGAGTTGACAAGAATGAAAGAGACGTTTCTTTTACATGTTCTTGTAACTTAAAGTGACCTCACTCAGAGAACGCCTCAAGGCATGATGGGTATTAAACCTGTGACATGAATATGAAATTATTAGGGGGAGAAGTTTGTGCAAAAAAGAACAAGAAAAATGGTGATCGGCTGAAAAAACAGAGGATGTTACACAGTATTTGAAAGTGTAATCAAACAATATTGTTCACGAGTGAGATCTATGTTCACGAGTGAGATCTTTGTTCACGAGTGAGATCTATGTTCACGAGTGAGATCTATGTTCACGAGTGAGGGGAGTGAGATCTTTGTTCACGAGTGAGATCTTTGTTCACGAGTGAGATCTTTGTTCACGAGTGAGGGGAGTGAGATCTTTGTTCACGAGTGAGATCTTTGTTCACGAGTGAGATCTATGTTCACGAGTGAGGGGAGTGAGATCTTTGTTCACGAGTGAGATCTTTGTTCACGAGTGAGATCTAAGTTCACGAGTGAGGGGAGTGAGATCTTTGTTCACGAGTGAGATCTATGTTCACGAGTGAGATCTTTGTTCACGAGTGAGATCTTTGTTCACGAGTGAGATCTTTGTTCACGAGTGAGATCTTTTTGTCTTGGTTCACGAGTGAGATCTTTGTTCACGAGTGAGATCTTTGTTCACGAGTGAGATCTTTGTTCACGAGTGAGATCTTTGTTCACGAGTGAGATCTTTGTTCACGAGTGAGATCTTTGTTCACGAGTGAGATCTTTGTTCACGAGTGAGATCTTTGTTCACGAGTGAGATCTTTGTTCACGAGTGAGATCTATGTTCACGAGTGAGGGGAGTGAGATCTTTGTTCACGAGTGAGATCTTTGTTCACGAGTGAGATCTATGTCCACGAGTGAGGGGAGTGAGATCTTTGTTCACGAGTGAGATCTTTGTTCACGAGTGAGATCTTTGTTCACGAGTGAGGGGAGTGACATCTTTGTTCACAAGTGAGATCTTTGTTCACGAGTGAGATCTTTGTTCACGAGTGAGATCTTTGTTCATTCATTATAGAGACTCATCTAGTAGCCATTAGCTCTAATCATCGGCTGTCAATCATGTTCACCTCAGAGTGACATCATCGTCTTCACTGTTCAAACTTCTCATGGAATCAACTGAAAAGAATCAAAACTTTTCTTCTTCACTGGAAAATACAACTTGTTGAAAAACATGTTTGGGTTTTTACTTTCAATTCTCTTGTGTTTTTTTTGCAGTTTTTGTGATACATTTTTTTGTACACATTGTGGTCATTTCTCTCGTTTTTTTCGAAATAATTATACTTTATAGTTGATGTTGTAACTTGTGGTCCAATCAGCTGCAGCTTCACTAACGTGTCTGTGAGTGTCGAGTCGATAAAGTTGTTGTTAAATACTCAGGCGAGATGAAAAGTCCAAATTGAAGAAAAATACTTATTTACTCAAATAGACATATTCTGAAGAGAACAACACAATCAACACAGCTGTTAAGAAGTAAAACACAAGTGTTCTTCATTTTCACACGACAACCACACACAGCAGGAAGTGACACAACAAAAAAAGTAAAAACTTGTGATTGTTCAGAAAAGTGTAAAAACATTCAAAGCATGTATTTGATAATAAAGTACACGAGAAGTAACACTTTGACTGTTGAAGTCAAACATCATATTTACTAACAGAAGATCTTTGTTCACCGTGTGTCCGTCAACATCCTGTCGCCTGAAAACATGAACACAACTCTTTCTTCAACAACACACAACCTTCCTTTGTGAGTCTGAGCTGGACGTCATTCCTGGAGCATGACATCGATGTGTGAACTAATGAAGGTTTAATTAGATCAGTGTCTCTGGACACACACACACACACACACACACACACACACACACACACACACACACACACACACACACACACACACACACACACACACACACACACACACACACACACACACACACACACACACACACACACACACACACACACACACACACACACACACACACACACATACACACACACACACACACACACACACACACACACACACACACACACACACACACACACACATACACACACACACACACACACACACACACACACACACACACACACACACACACACACACACACACACACACATACACACACACACACACACACACACACACACACACACACATACACACACACACACACACACACACACACACACACACACACATACACACACACACACACACACACACACACACACACACACACACACACACACACACACACACACACACACACACACATACACACACACACACACACACACATACACACACACACACACACACATACACACACACACACACACACACACCTAACACACACACACACACCCCCACACACACACACACATAAACACACACACACACACACACACACACACATACACACACACACACACACACATACACACACACACACACACACACACACACACACACACACACACACACACACACATACACACACACACATACACACACACACACACACACACACCTAACACACACACACACACTTAAACACACACACACACACCTAACATACACACACACACACACACATAAACACACACACACACACACATACACACACACACACACACATACACACACACACACACACACCTAACACACACACACACACACACATAAACACACACACACACACACACTCACACACACATACACACACCTAAACACACACACACACACACACACACACACACACACACATACACACACCTAAACACACAGACACACACACACACACACACACACACACATGTTGTGTGTGTGTGTGTGTGTCTTGTTCAACCTGGACTTCATCCCTGAACCTAAGCCTTTGAAAGTTAGGTCTCAGAGGCGTGTCATCTCAGCCGATACTGCAGACAGTTTTTCTGCTATGTTTGACCGTCTTTCCTTTGATGACTGTCCAGATGTGGACAGTTTGATTCACTGTTACACTGATCATTGTGTTGAAATACTGGATCAAGTGGCACCTGTTAAATCGAACTTGAAAATTCAGAAAAAACGGTGCCCTTGGACTTTGTCGAAAGACTGAGCGTCTCTGGAAGTCCACTAAACTTGAGGTGCACAGACTTCACCTCAGGGATCTGTTGACTTCTTACAATGAGATGGTAGAAACTGCTAGATCTGATTACATCAGAAAACTGGTAGCAGCAAATAGGAAAAACCCCAAAGTTTTGTTTGACACGATTAATTCTCTCGTGTCTCCTGCTCCTCAAATCACGCCGGTCTTCTGTGAAGCTGACAGCAATGTTTTGTTGAGATTTTTCATTGACAAAATTAAATTGATCAAAGAGAAAATCTCTCCCCCTTTGTTGGGAACCCCTACTGTCTCTGAGCCCATCTCCTCCTCTTGGTCATCCTTCACTGCTGTATCTTTGGGTGATATTTCAGCACTAGTGAACAAGATGAAACCCTCCTCTTGCTCAGATGACGTCCTTCCTTGTAGGCTTTTTATCAAAGTATTTGATGTAATTGGCCCCTGGGTTACCAATATGGTGAACCTCTCCCTTTCCACAGGGGTTTTTCCCAATGCATTTAAACATGCCATTGTGGAGGCTCTGCTCAAAAAACCAGGCTTAGACCCAACTGACCTCATTAATTTCAGGCCTATTTCTAAGCTCCCTTTCTTGTCCAAGATCTTGGAGAAGGTGGTGTCTGAGCAGCTGTCTTTGTTCCTGGATCAGAGCGACATCCATGAGAAGTTTCAGTCTGGCTTCCGTAAACATCACTCTACGGAGACAGCTTTACTGAAAGTGTCCAGTGACATCATGATGTCGGCTGACTCTGGTAAATTCACTGTTCTGGTTCTCTTGGATCTGTCCTCAGCCTTTGACACAGTTGATCACCAGATCCTGCTGAGAAGACTAAGGGATGAAGTGGGACTGTCTGGGTCTGTGTTAGAATGGTTCTCATCTTACCTTTCTGGGCGCAGTTTTAGTGTATCTGCCAATCAAATGAGGTCTGAATCGGCAGATCTGTTGTGTGGAGTCCCTCAAGGTTCTGTTCTGGGTCCTTTATTGTTTTTGCTGTACTTGATTCCCCTTGGTAAAATCATTCAGAGATTTCCAGATGTTTCTTATCACATTTTTGCTGATGACATCCAGCTCTACTGCTCTTTTGACCCAACTGAGCCCCAAAGGCTGAACAGCTTAGTCAATTGTTTGCTAGAAATCAAACAATGAGTGAAAACACTTTACAGCTTAATGTGGACAAAACTGAAACTCTGGTGATTGCTCCTGATGATAAGATTCCAGGGTTGAGTCAGTACTTGGGTGACTTAGGTCAGTCTGTCAAACTGAGCCTGAGAAACCTGGGTGTTGTATTTGATAAAGACATGTCTCTTGTTCAACACTGTAGAAAACTGACCAGAAACTGTTTCCTTCAACTGAGAAAAATCTCTAAACTTAGGAAAATGCTGTCACAACATGATCTGGAGCTTGTAATCCATGCGTTTGTTTCTTCTCGTCTGGACTATTGTAACAGTTTGTTTTCATGTCTTAACAAGAAGGAGCTGTCTCGCCTGCAGTTGATTCAGAACTCTGCAGCGAGAATTCTGACCCGCTCTAGTAGAAGAACTCACATTTCTCCGGTCCTTAAAACTCTTCACTGGCTTCCAGTTTCTTTCAGGATCAACTTTAAAATTCTGGTTCTTACTTTCAGAGCTATTCATGGTCAGGCTCCTCCTTACATCACTGATCTGATCCAGCCTTACACCCCAGCTCGGGCTCTGAGGTCTGTGGATCAGAATCTACTTATGGTTCCACGCACACGGCTCAGGACCAGAGGAGAGAAATCTTTTCAGGCTGTTGCTCCTAAGCTTTGGAACAATCTTCCTCTCTCTTTGCGCTTGATGGAGTCTACTGACTCCTTTAAGAAACATCTTAAGACGTTTCTATTTGTTCAGGCTTTTCCTTGAATTTCTCGAACTCATGTGTTGTTCTCGGTGTTGTCTTGATCTTTGAAGTATGTACTGTTTTGAGTATTGTTTTGATTGTTAAAGCGCTTTGTGACCCTGGTCTCGAAAAGCGCTATATAAATATATATTACTTACTTACTTACTTACTATGTGTTCACTGATGACAGTGTTGCATCATGGGAGGAGCATTGGTGCTGCATGTGTTCACTGATGACAGTGTTGCATCATGGGAGGAGCATTGGTGCTGCATGTGTTCACTGATGACAGTGTTGCATCATGGGAGGAGCATTGGTGCTCCATGTGTTCACTGATGACAGTGTTGCATCATGGGAGGAGCATTGGTGCTGCATGTGTTCACTGATGACAGTGTTGCATCATGGGAGGAGCATTGGTGCTCCATGTGTTCACTGATGACAGTGTTGCATCATGGGAGGAGCATTGGTGCTCCATGTGTTCACTGATGACAGTGTTGCATCATGGGAGGAGCATTGGTGCTGCATGTGTTCACTGATGACAGTGTTGCATCATGGGAGGAGCATTGGTGCTCCATGTGTTCACTGATGACAGTGTTGCATCATGGGAGGAGCATTGGTGCTGCATGTGTTCACTGATGACAGTGTTGCATCATGGGAGGAGCATTGGTGCTCCATGTGTTCACTGATGACAGTGTTGCATCATGGGAGGAGCATTGGTGCTCCATGTGTTCACTGATGACAGTGTTGCATCATGGGAGGAGCATTGGTGCTGCATGTGTTCACTGATGACAGTGTTGCATCATGGGAGGAGCATTGGTGCTGCATGTGTTCACTGATGACAGTGTTGCATCATGGGAGGAGCATTGGTGCTCCATGTGTTCACTGATGACAGTGTTGCATCATGGGAGGAGCATTGGTGCTGCATGTGTTCACTGATGACAGTGTTGCATCATGGGAGGAGCATTGGTGCTGCATGTGTTCACTGATGACAGTGTTGCATCATGGGAGGAGCATTGGTGCTCCATGTGTTCACTGATGACAGTGTTGCATCATGGGAGGAGCATTGGTGCTGCATGTGTTCACTGATGACAGTGTTGCATCATGGGAGGAGCATTGGTGCTCCATGTGTTCACTGATGACAGTGTTGCATCATGGGAGGAGCATTGGTGCTCCATGTGTTCACTGATGACAGTGTTGCATCATGGGAGGAGCATTGGTGCTGCATGTGTTCACTGATGACAGTGTTGCATCATGGGAGGAGCATTGGTGCTCCATGTGTTCACTGATGACAGTGTTGCATCATGGGAGGAGCATTGGTGCTGCATGTGTTCACTGATGACAGTGTTGCATCATGGGAGGAGCATTGGTGCTCCATGTGTTCACTGATGACAGTGTTGCATCATGGGAGGAGCATTGGTGCTCCATGTGTTCACTGATGACAGTGTTGCATCATGGGAGGAGCATTGGTGCTGCATGTGTTCACTGATGACAGTGTTGCATCATGGGAGGAGCATTGGTGCTGCATGTGTTCACTGATGACAGTGTTGCATCATGGGAGGAGCATTGGTGCTCCATGTGTTCACTGATGACAGTGTTGCATCATGGGAGGAGCATTGGTGCTGCATGTGTTCACTGATGACAGTGTTGCATCATGGGAGGAGCATTGGTGCTGCATGTGTTCACTGATGACAGTGTTGCATCATGGGAGGAGCATTGGTGCTCCATGTGTTCACTGATGACAGTGTTGCATCATGGGAGGAGCATTGGTGCTGCATGTGTTCACTGATGACAGTGTTGCATCATGGGAGGAGCATTGGTGCTCCATGTGTTCACTGATGACAGTGTTGCATCATGGGAGGAGCATTGGTGCTCCATGTGTTCACTGATGACAGTGTTGCATCATGGGAGGAGCATTGGTGCTGCATGTGTTCACTGATGACAGTGTTGCATCATGGGAGGAGCATTGGTGCTCCATGTGTTCACTGATGACAGTGTTGCATCATGGGAGGAGCATTGGTGCTCCATGTGTTCACTGATGACAGTGTTGCATCATGGGAGGAGCATTGGTGCTGCATGTGTTCACTGATGACAGTGTTGCATCATGGGAGGAGCATTGGTGCTGCATGTGTTCACTGATGACAGTGTTGCATCATGGGAGGAGCATTGATGCTGCATGTGTTCACTGATGACAGTGTTGCATCATGGGAGGAGCATTGATGCTCCATGTGTTCACTGATGACAGTGTTGCATCATGGGAGGAGCATTGGTGCTGCATGTGTTCACTGATGACAGTGTTGCATCATGGGAGGAGCATTGGTGCTGCATGTGTTCACTGATGACAGTGTTGCATCATGGGAGGAGCGTTGGTGCTCCATGTGTTCACTGATGACAGTGTTGCATCATGGGAGGAGCATTGGTGCTGCATGTGTTCACTGATGACAGTGTTGCATCATGGGAGGAGCATTGGTGCTCCATGTGTTCACTGATGACAGTGTTGCATCATGGGAGGAGCATTGGTGCTCCATGTGTTCACTGATGACAGTGTTGCATCATGGGAGGAGCATTGGTGCTCCATGTGTTCACTGATGACAGTGTTGCATCATGGGAGATGATCATGATGGACAGTAGTTTGACCAGTGATGTCACCAGTGAGTTCAGCTTCAACCACAGATGTTGACTCTTGGACACGTTCTCACCTCAACACACCACAGCATCAAACCAACACACACTGGTAGAACATGGACCTGCAGATGTTCAATGATCCTCCTCAGAAAGTACAGTCTACTCTGAACTTTCTTAGACACATGGTCTGTGTTGCAGGACCAGGTCCAGACACACACTGAGGTCCTTCTAGTTGTCACACCTCGTCGCCTCTAAAGGACACTGGACGTGGCTTTGTCCTGGACCTCCTGAAGTCCAAGACCTGCTCCTTGGTCTTTGCGGTGTTCAGGTTGTTTCCTCTCACTCCAGTCCACAAAGTCACGTATCAGACTCTGTACTGGTCCTCGCTGTTGTCCCTGATGCATCCAACAATGATGCATCCAACAATGATTCATCCAACAATGATTCATCCAACAATGTCAGTGTCGTCAGAAACTTCTGGACGAGACTCAGCTCTTAGTTGTAGCAGAAGTCCGAATTGTAGATGGTGAAGAGGAGAGGGGCCAGTACTGTGCCCTGAGGTGCTCCTGTACTGCACAGTGTCAGACGTGATGTCCTTCAGCCTGACGTACTGTGGTCGATCGGTGAGATAATCCATAATCCAGGAGACCAGACCAGGGTCCATATGCATCTGTGTCAAGTTGTCCTGCAGTAGGATCCTCACTGAACCGCTTCCTTTATCCAGGTGGGGGTAGGTCCTATGCAGGAGGTAACGGATCTTCTACACCAACCGCGGGCCGGTAGGCAAACTGCAGGGGGTCTTGTGCTGGACTTGTGGCCTGAGATGTTTGAGGACCAGCCGCTCCAGTGTCTTCATCAGCTGTGAAGTCACCGGTGCCACCGGTCTGTAATCGTTCAGCTCTGCCGGATCTAGTTCTGGACTGGAACGATACAGGAAGTCTTCCGCAGGGTTGGTACTTTCTGCAGCCGTGGACTGAGGTTGAAGGTATGCTGGAGCGGCTCAGCTAGTTCAGCAGGTCTTCAGCAGTCGAGCAGACACTTGTCAGGACCCGCAGCCTTCCCTGGACCAATCCTCCGAAGTACATCGTGTACCTGGAGTGAAGTGAAGCTGGGAAGAGGTTATGTGGAGCTGAGGGGGCACTGAGGGGGGCACTGAGGGGGGCACTGAGGGGGGCACTGATGGGGGCACTGAGGGGGGCACTGAGGGGGGCACTGAGGGGGCACTGAGGGGGGCACTGAGGGGGCACTGAGGGGGCACTGAGGGGGCACTGAGGGGGCACTGAGGGGGCACTGAGGGGGCACTGAGGGGGCACTGAGGGGGGCACTGAGGGGGCACTGAGGGGGCACTGATGGGGGCACTGAGGGGGGCACTGAGGGGGCACTGAGGGGGGCACTAAGGGGGCACTGAGGGGGCACTGATGGGGGCACTGAGGGGGGCACTAAGGGGGGCACTGAGGGGGCACTGATGGGGGCACAAGAAGGTGTGGCAGGTTCTAAAGCAAAAGTGAGGGTGACCTGATGAAACGTGTTGAAACAGTAGTTGAGACTGTTCGCCTCCTTCGTCCACTGCAGTCAAATGAATGTGTAATAGTTGAAGTCATTAGTTAGTGTGTAAACGTTGAGTGTTGTGTATTTGTTGAGACACTATTAGCCACTAATGGACTTGTGTGTGTTGTTGCCGTCACTGGTCATAATGTTGTGCGATGTTCTTCAGGTGTGATGTGCAGGCGAGCCAGACGAGCGATGACGTGACGATGCAAACATGGGACGTACAGACGGGATCATGTGGGTCGTCGTGGCTGCTGTGACTCTGCTGTCCGGAGCTCTGGGCTCAGGCGGTCCTGGTCTGGGTCACCGGTCCGGTGGGTCACTCGTGCACCCGCGGCTCAAGAGAGGCTGGATCTGGAAGCAGCTGTTCGTCCCGGAGGAAGACCCCGCTCCTCGCGTGATCGGCCAGGTACGTCTGCAGCGTCCGAGTCTGGAGTCTCCGTGAACGTGGTCTGTGGTCTTGCAGCTCAAGTCCGACTCGGACCGGGGCCAGGGTTCCATCAGGTACATCCTGTCAGGAGAGGGCGCTGGCGACGCCTTTGAGATCGACCAATATTCCGGGGAGATCCGAACCCTGAAGAAGTTGGACCGTGAAGAAAAGGCCTTCTACGTTCTTCAGGCTCAGGCCATCAACCGCTGGACACAGGAACCCGAGGAACCTCAGTCGGAGTTCATCATCAAGGTGCAGGACATCAACGACAACGTGCCGCAGTTTCTCAACCAGCCCTACGAGTCCAGCATCCCAGAGATGAGCAAGATGGGTGAGAAGATGTAGAACCTTAGATGGTTCATGGTTCCTTCAGGAGATGTTTGACTGTTTTTAACCTGTGGAGGAAATGAGTCTTTGTCGACCACAAGGTTAAACCACATGAATCCTTAACATCCATCCATCCATCCATCCATCCATCCATCCATCCATCCATCCATCCATCCATCCATCCATCCATCCATCCATCCATCCATCCATCCATCCATCCATCCATCCATCCATCCATCCATCCATCCATCCATCCATCCATCCATCCATCCATCCATCCATCCATTTATCCATCCATCCATCCATCCATCCATCCATCCATCCATCCATCCATCCATCCATCCATCCATCCATCCATCCATCCATCCATCCATCCATCCATCCATCCATCCATCCATCCATCCATCCATCCATCCATCCATCCATCCATCCATCCATCCTTATGAAAGATGAAATCTTCTCCACATTAACAAACATGGCTTATAAAATATGCAGAAGCTTCTTATCTCTCCATGTCTGAAGCGGTCGGTCGGGGAATGAAAACGTACATTATATATATATATTTTTGTACGTATATTTATATTCATATTCACTGATCCTGTCAGAACTCTCTGTTGACATTTGACAAAAGTGCAGTTTAACTCTCGTTTACAAACGAAGATGAAATGAAGATAAAACACTGAAGAAGGAACGATATCACGACCGAAACGACAAAAGATCCTTTTCTTGAATCGACATATGAAGAAAAGCAGATGTTCGTCCGTGAAATGTGTTCGTCAACATGTCGACCTTGAACCTTCCACAGCAGGAACTGATGATCATGTGATGATGTCACATGATCAAGTAGCTCGGTACTCGTTTGATAATGTCTGCTGACTTTATTAAACCACTAGTTGATATCTAATACATTTCATTTTAGAAAATTACATTTTGAAATGATCGTAATAAGAACATCAAACTATAGGTATACAAATATGTAAGTAATAAGTAATAAGTTAGTAATAGTTATTTGTAAATATGTTTCTAGACCAGGGTCACAAAGAACTTTAACAAAGAAAAATAATACACAATAAAATATATACTTTAAAAGATCAAGATAACATTGAGACAAACACAGCAGCTACAAGAAAGTAAAGAAACATATAAAAGTGTCTTGAGATGTTTCTTGAAGGAGTCAGTAGATCATCAAACACAGATGTTTCTTGAAGGAGTCAGTAGATCATCAAACACAGATGTTTCTTTAAGGAGTCAGTAGATCATCAAACACATATGTTTCTTGAAGGAGTCAGTAGATCATCAAACACAGATGTTTCTTGAAGGAGTCAGTAGATCATCAAACACAGATGTTTCTTGAAGGAGTCAGTAGATCATCAAACACATATGTTTCTTGAAGGAGTCAGTAGATCATCAAACACAGATGTTTCTTGAAGGAGTCAGTAGATCATCAAACACAGATGTTTCTTGAAGGAGTCAGTAGATCATCAAACACAGATGTTTCTTGAAGGAGTCAGTAGATCATCAAACACAGATGTTTCTTGAAGGAGTCAGTAGATCATCAAACACACATGTTTCTTGAAGGAGTCAGTAGATCATCAAACACAGATGTTTCTTGAAGGAGTCAGTAGATCATCAAACACACATGTTTCTTGAAGGAGTCAGTAGATCATCAAACACAGATGTCTGATCCACAGACCTCAGAGCCCGAGCTGGGGTGTAAGTCTGGATCAGATCACTGATGGAAGGTCTGACCATGAATAGATCTGAAAGTAAGAACCAGAATTTTAAATGATCCTGAAAGAAACTGGCAGCCAGTGAAGAGTTTGAAGGAGAAATGTGAGTTCTTCTACTAGAGCGGCTCAGAAGAGTTTAGTATGAACTGCAGGCGAGAAGATCCTTCTGGTTTAGACATGAAATAAACTGTTACAATAGTGTAAACGACACAAACATATGGATTAAAAGATCCAGATCAGGTTGTGGTCAGTTTTGTGTTGAACTACAGACTAGTAGGTTCTCAGAGTTGACGCAACATACAAGCTCAACCCTCAGGAACAGTCAGGGTTGAGTTAATACGTCTCGGATCAAATATAATCACAACGTTTTTTGTATCAAAGACTTCATTGTTAAAATGTATTTGAACTCAGTTTAGAAGTATTTTGATATAATTTAAGTCCCTCGTCTTAAAAACATCACAATATCAACACAAACATTCATCTACACAACCATCCGACGCACAAAATGACTGAATTTGACAAACGTGTCTTGGAAACTAAATCAAACCAACATTATAATAATGCAATAAAAATCACAATAAAATCCTCAAACTTTCATTTCCAAGATTCTTCGTCGCTCCAGGAGTGATTTATTTCCGGCGAAGATAAATGTGTCGACACAACAGGAAGTTAAGAGTATTGGATGCGACTCCTTTTTACAGACGTGCGATTTAGACGTTATCATCACGACCTTTTCCAGCTCGGCCTCCATTTACATGTCGACGCGCGATAATCGGCGCCAATAAATCACTATCGTCGCCACTGGAAATGAAAGAGTCAGAGAGCAGGTGCGGAGCCGGGAAGAAAGGAGGGATGAAGAAGGAGGGATGGAGGGATGGAGGGAGGAGGAGGCAGGTGCACGGTGTGAGGTGTTGCTCAAGGGCGTGGTTGAATCTTCTCCAGACAGACGCCCCCTGCAGGCGCCTCAATAATGGCTTCCACCCACAGGCACCACAGTGACGCAGGTGACGGCCACGGACGCCGACGACCCCATGTTCGGCAATAATGCCAAACTCATCTACTCCATCCTGCAGGGGGAGCCATACTTCTCCGTGGAGCCCAAGACAGGTATGAACAAACCTGCACAAGACGAAACCTTTTGAAATCTTTCACGTTCATCGCCTCGACCTGTTGTGAAGTCGAACCTCAGAAAAGAGTTTTTGGTTCTAAATAAATAGATGCTTCAGAAGAAATGATTTCCTGAAATTTAAAGTTAAAGTAAGGATGTTTAAGAAAATTCATGGATGGATGGAGGGATGGATGGATGGATGGATGGATGGATGGATGGATGGATGGATGGATGGATGGATGGATGGATGGATGGATGGATGGAGGGATGGATGGATGGATGGATGGATGGATGGATGGATGGATGGATGGATGGATGGATGGATGGATGGAGGATGGATGGATGGATGGATGGATGGATGGATGGAGAGAGTGATGGATGGATGGATGGATGGATGAATTAGTTCAGGATTAACTTAATTATTTAACCAAATAATGAAAAATCTAAATGTTTGCTTCGTAAAAAAAAATGTCACAAGTTTATTTAATAACAATTGAAAATTAAAATGACATTTTGAAGCTGATGCTTAAAAGAAAAAGATTATTTGTTTACAAGTTAGTGTTGAACTAGTTTCATTACAGTTTCATTCATGAAATAACTTGAAATGTTTCGTAAACGAACCCGAGGAAAGAATGTGAAAGAGGTGAAAGGTCAAAGGTCTCAAACTCACCCGGGGTCACCAGAGGTCAGTTCCAAGGGGACTTCAGGACTGGAGGGACTTTGTTCGTCTTTTCCCAGAATTCACTTTATATTCTGTTGTTTAAGGTTTGATACATTTTTATGTGTTTTCACTAGAAGTTTTGACCATTTTGAGCAACTTTATATTAATTTATTTAATAAATTTGATCCATTTTAAATATAAACATTAAAAACTTAGAATGTGATTATAATTTCTTAAACGTCTGATGTTGAACATGAATAATCTGCACTTTTAAAAACCTAAATGAATAAATGATTTTAAGTTTGAGTTTGAGAAACTTGAGCTGAATTTATGATTTTATAAATATATGTTTTATGACAACATGACAAGTGAAAAGAAAAAATCTGGAAATTCTTTCTTCTTGCAATTGATGCTGTATCATGAAACAGTTGATGAAGTATCATGATACAGTTGATGAAGTATCATGAAACAGTTGATATGAAGTATCATTATACAGTTGATGAAGTATCATGAAACAGTTGATATGAAGTATCATTATACAGTTGATGAAGTATCATGAAACAGTTGATATGAAGTATCATTATACAGTTGATGAAGTATCATGAAACAGTCGATATGAAGTATCATTATACAGTTAATGAAGTATCATGAAACAGTTGATGAAGTACCATGAAAGAGTTGATGAAGTATCATGAAACAGTTGATATGAAGTATCATGATACAGTTGATGAAGTACCATGAAAGAGTTGATGAAGTATCATGATACAGTTGATGAAGTATCATGAAACAGTTGATAACATATCATGAAACAGTTGATGGTGTATCATGATACAGTTGATGAAGTATCATGAAACAGTTGATATGAAGTATCATTATACAGTTAATGAAGTATCATGAAACAGTTGATGAAGTACCATGAAAGAGTTGATGAAGTATCATGATACAGTTCATCAATCATGATGCTTCAATAAATTTATCATGATACTTCATCAACTGTTTCATGATACTTCATTAACTGTATCATGATACTTCATCAACTGTATCATGATACTTCATTAACTGTATCATGATACTTCATCAACTGTATCATGATACTTCATCAAATATTTCATGATACTTCATCAACTGTATCATGATACTTCATTAACTGTATCATGATACTTCATCAACTGTATCATGATACTTCATTAACTGTATCATGATACTTCATCAACTGTATCATGATACTTCATCAAATATTTCATGATACTTCATCAACTGTATCATGATACTTCATCAAATATTTCATGATACTTCATCAACTGTATCATGATACTTCATCAAATATTTCATGATACTTCATTAACTGTATCATGATACTTCATCAACTGTATCATGATACTTCATCAAATATTTCATGATACTTCATCAACTGTATCATGATACTACGAGTGAAAAAGTATTTTTAAATGTATCGATGTCCTGGCAGTGGCTCCGTAGGTTAACATATGTTCTTCCTACATGAACGAAGTCGTCTCAGGGACCTTGAAGAAATATCGACTATTTACAGACTTAACTTCTCTTCTCCACACGTTTTCTTTTCTTTCTACATCTCTAACCCTTCCTTCTCTCCAGCTCCTCCCTCCATCTCTCCTCCTCCTCCTCACTTCTCATCCCAGGAAAACCAATCCAACCTTCTGTCAGCAACATCAGCAGCTTAAATCCAAAATAAAGAATAATCTTTAAGGTGTTATTATTTCCTGTCAGTTCTCTGAGGTCCTCCTACGCTCAGGTTCTCTCGACACCAGCGTTTACACGTCTAATCTGGGAGCTCTGGAAGTCTGCCGGAGCCCAAGCACAAGTTTATGATAGTTGTTGTCGGGATGAAGGTGTCGGAGGAGGTTTTGTTTTCTGCTTCCTGTCTAAACATTTCTTTGATGAGAGCTTCAGAGCCGGAGCGTCGGAGACTCTGAGGAAAACCTAGTTTAGGGATGTTAACGATCGTCTGGATCCATGTGGACTCGGGAGGTTTGATGCTGTTCACGTTTATTACCAGAGATGTTTGTTTGGATCAGAGCCGAGGAAGATTCTCCTGCAGAAAAAAACGCTTGAAATTCCCTCTGAAACTTCCTCTAAACGGACAAATTAGACTCGGTTTTCCAGAACATCCTTGTTTACTGACCGGAGGGGGAACTGGTGGAGCTTCACGAGAGGCTCCGCCCACAGAGAGGCTCCGCCCACAGAGAGGCTCCGCCCACAGAGAGGCTCCGCCCACAGCAGCTCCACCATGATGATAAACTGATGAACTAATGCTTCAGAATCATATGAAAGATTGAACCTTTGGAATAAACTGTTTAAACCTTTTTATTGAACTGTTGTTTTAAACGGATCATGTGACGATCATGTGAGGATCATGTGAGGATCATGTGAGGATCATGTGACGATCATGTGATGATCATGTGAAGGTCATGTGACGATCATGTGACGATCATGTGACGATCATGTGACGATCATGTGACGATCATGTGATGATCATGTGAAGGTCATGTGACGATCATGTGACGATCATGTGACGATCATGTGACGATCATGTGAGGATCATGTGACGATCATGTGACGATCATGTGAAGGTCATGTGAAGATCATGTGACGATCATGTGATGATCATGTGAAGATCATGTGAGGATCATGTGATGATCATGTGACGATCATGTGACGATCATGTGAAGGTCATGTGAAGATCATGTGACGATCATGTGAAGGTCATGTGAAGATCATGTGACGATCATGTGAAGGTCATGTGAAGATCATGTGACAATCATGTGACGATAATGTGAAGGTCATGTGAAGATCATGTGAGGATCATGTGACGATCATGTGAAGATCATGTGAAGGTCATGTGAAGATCATGTGACGATCATGTGACGATCATGTGATGATCATGTGAGGATCATGTGAGGATCATGTGAAGGTCATGTGACGATCATGCGATGATCATGTGAAGATCATGTGACGATCATGTGATGATCATGTGACGATCATGCGATGATCATGTGAAGATCATGTGACGATCATGTGATTATACCAACATTTATATATATTTCCAGAACTAAACTTTTTTGTTAGGAAAAAAAGTAATTTATAATATATATATATATATATATATATATATATATATATATATATATATATATATATATATATATATATATATATATATATATATATATATATATAATAATTTAATTTAAATATTTAATTAAAAAAAACTAATGTTTAAATCTTCACAAAACTTTTCATGGACTTGATTCACTGTTTGTTGCCCAATAGGATGAATGAGCTCCTTGGCAGAGGTATGTTCTCAACCATCTTCTGCACCTTCAGGCATCATCGTCACGTCGTGGCCCAACATGGACCGCGAGGCTAAAGAGCGCTACCTGGTGGTGGTTCAGGTGAAGGACATGCTGGGCCTGAGCGGAGGATTCTCCGCCTCCACCACCGTCACCGTCACACTCACCGACGTCAACGACAACGGACCCACTTTTCGTCACCGTGAGTCTCTGATGCTACACACTTACAAACACACACATGCACGAACACACTCGCACACATGAACACTCAACAAAGTCACAGACAACACACTGACACACACTCTAACACATACACGAACATACTCGTACACACTCTCACACATTCTCACACACACCACACACACACTTTGAGACACAGATACACATTATAACACATTATTACACACACGCACACACACATGCACACACACACACACACACACACACACACACACACTTTGAGACACAGATACACATTATTACACATACTTACACACACACACAATTTGAGACACAGATACACATTCTTACACATACTTACACACACACACTCTGACACACACACACACACACACACACACACGACTGATATGTATGAAGCCACATACATGTTCAAATGTATATATTTCTTTGTCACAAAATGATGTTTTTAATGAACAAATGATTATTTTTCTCACCTCTTCATGTCTGGGATCCGTAGTTATGAAGGTGTGTGTTGGACCCGTGGTTCTGGTGGTTCTGGTGGTTCTGGAGGTTCTGGAGGTTCTGATGGTTCTGGTGGTTCTGGTGGTTCTGGAGGTTCTGGAGGTTCTGATGGTTCTGGTGGTTCTGGTGGTTCTGGAGGTTCTGGAGGTTCTGATGGTTCTGGTGGTTCTGGTGGTTCTGTAGGTTCTGGAGGTACTGGAGGTTCTGACGGGTCTGAGCCAGAAGGCGAATAAACACATAAAACAGTGTAGAAAGCGTGTGAGGAGGTTGTTCTGTGATCACTGGACGAGTTGAATCGCTCACACGTGTCGCGACCTTCGCTAACAGAGTCAACGTTCATGAACCAGGAGAAGATCGACCCAAGAGCTCGGATCATACCTTCATACATGCTGTGACCTCTGACCTCCGTGTCCTCACACGATCGTCCGCCGGCGTCGCACCGACACACGGCAGCCCTTGCTCAACGACACAATCACCTCATCTTCTTATTAGACCCGTGGTTTATCTTCTCGAGATGACCTTCGACCTTCTCTTATCTGCGCCGCACAGTCGGGATGTTTGCCAAACAAAATGGAGGAAACGTTTGTGTTGGAGGACGACGTGATGATTGAAGGAAGAACGGAGGAGAAGTTTGAGATCCTGGTTTGAAGGTCACTTCAAGGACGTTGATGAAGCCAGGAAAGTCCAAACCGAGAATGTATTTACAGCGAGTAGAGTTTGACTGACAGCTCATTATGTGAACAAATTATTTCAGCCTTAAGAAGAAATGAACATGTGAGAGATTCAGAGAAATGTCTTCGTCAAAACAAAAAACATGTTATATTATACGTTGATACAGGCAAATACGAAACATGATCATGTGACGATCATGTGACAATCATGAGATGATCATGTGACGATCATGAGATGATCTTGTGACGATCATGAGAAGACCATGTGACGATCATGAGATGATCTTGTGACGATCATGAGAAGACCATGTGACGATCATGAGATGATCTTGTGACGATCATGAGATGATCATGTGACGATCATGAGATGATCTTGTGACGATCATGAGATGATCATGTGACGATCATGAGAAGATCATGTGACGATCATGAGATGATCATGTGACGATCATGTGAAGACCATGTGACGATCATGAGAAGATCATGTGACGATCATGAGATGATCATGTGACGATCATGAGATGATCTTGTGACGATCATGAGATGATCTTGTGACGATCATGAGATGATCTTGTGACGATCATGAGATGATCTTGTGACGATCATGAGATGATCTTGTGACGATCATGAGATGATCTTGTGACATCATGAGATGATCTTGTGACGATCATGAAGATGATCATGTGACGATCATGAGATGATCATGTGACGATCATGAGATGATCATGTGACGATCATGAGATGATCTTGGCACCGATCATGAGATGATCTTGTGACGATCATGAGATGATCATGTGACGATCATGAGATGATCTTGTGACGATCATGAGATGATCTTGTGACGATCATGAGATGATCTTGTGACGATCATGAGATGATCTTGTGACGATCATGAGATGATCATGTGACGATCATGAGATGATCATGTGACGATCATGAGATGATCTTGTGACGATCATGAGAAGACCCTGTGACGATCATGAGAAGATCATGTGACGATCATGAGATGATCATGTGACGATCATGAGAAGACCATGTGACGATCATGAGAAGATCATGTGACGATCATGAGAAGACCATGTGACGATCATGTGACAATCCTGTGACGATAATATGACGATCATGAGAAGACCATGTGACGATCATGAGAAGATCATGTGACGATCATGAGAAGACCATGTGACGATCATGTGACAATCATGAGATGATCATGTGACGATCATGAGATGATCTTGTGACGATCATGAGATGATCTTGTGACGATCATGAGATGATCTTGTGACGATCATGAGAATGATCTTGTGACGATCTCATGAGATGATCTTGTGACGATCATGAAGATGATCATGTGGCGACCATCATGAAGATGATCATGTGACGATCATGAGATGATCTTGTGACGATCATGAGAAGACCATGTGACGATCATGAGAAGATCATGTGACGATCATGAGATGATCATGTGACGATCATGAGAAGACCATGTGACGATCATGAGAAGATCATGTGACGATCATGAGAAGACCATGTGACGATCATGTGACAATCATGTGACGATAATATGATGATCATGAGAAGACCATGTGACGATCATGTGAAAATCATGTGACGATAATATGACGATCATGAGAAGACCATGTGACGATCATGTGACGATAATATGACGATCATGAGAAGATCATGTGACAATCATGTGACGATCATGTGACGATCATAAGATGATCTTGTGACGATCATGAGAAGATCATGTGACGATCATGTGACGATCATAAGATGATCTTGTGACGATCATGAGAAGATCATGAGATGATCATGAAAAGATCATGTGACGATCATGTGACAATAATTTGACGATGATGTGACAATCATGTGACAATCATGTGACAATCATGTGACGATCATGTGACGATCATGAGACGTTCATGTGACGAAACACTGAACCTGAAGTACTTCAACAGTACTCCGGGTAAATATCACGAGTCTATAGACTACTTCCCTGGAAGCACTCGCAGTAGTAATTCCTGTTCATATGTCTTGATATGTTTAAACCACACAAACCAGCGTAAAACATAGACTTTATGTATTTGTGGAGCTTCAATAACAGTACAGTCGAGAAGTTTGAAGGTGTTTAGATCTTAAGTGATGAAGATGATGATGTAGACGACTGAGCTCCAGCAGCTACACTAAAATGAACAAACATTTTTGTCTCTAAAATGAACAGATGAAGAAAATCAACATGAGTTGGATTGAACTTTAACACTTTAAATGCTGCAGAGAAACTCGATCGACTGATTCTATTTCAGAAGGATTGGAATCAGATGAACTTTCCTTAGAACAATATTAATGAATGTTGAAATACAACAATATTAACACATTTCAATAATAAAACATTTGGATATGAAATGAAACCTTGTAATGTTCTCGCTGCTACATGAACGTACGACACATGATCTCGTCCAGATCTTCAAGAACACAAACATCAACTCTCTCTCTCCAGACTTGTACACCTTCGCCGTCCCCGAGGACGCGTCTCCGGGCGCCACCGTGGGTCGCATCATGGCGGACGACAACGACGTCGGCGTCAACGCTCGGATGACCTACAGTCTGGAGGACGACCTTGAGGAGAGCGCCACCTTCATCATCCACACGGACGCCGCCACGCAGGAGGGCGTGATCGTGCTGGCCAAGGTGACGACACGTGACTTCAGAAGGCGACGCCGCGTTTTCACGGCTGCTGCTGACGCCGGACCGACGGCCGTCACTCGCTCGACCGGCCGAGTCCTGGTTGTTGTTGCAAAAGTGCTGCGGCAATTAAAGCAGAGACGGATGAGATGTCGCGCCGAGGTCGCCGGAGTTAATGTTAATTCCTCCTTGAGGGGACGAAGGACGACGGCGTGGAATTTAAAGCGACACGACACGAGTTCAGCAGTTGAGAGAAGTTTATCTCAACCATGCAAATGAGGAACTTCAGGGTCTTGATGATCTCTGTCCTCGACATGTTTATGAGTATATGGTGGAAGTAGATCAGTGTATATTGAATTAACTTAATGATTCAAATGTTGAAACTTTCTCTATTTTAAGTCTTCAATCACATTTTTCTATAAATTAATTCATTGATTTCTGTATTGACATGTTTCACATGTCTTTCCTGGAGACATTTGACATATTTTTTCAGTCGTAGGAACCTTGAATATATATCTTTAAAACACAGATTACTGTCTCCCTGTCGGACCAGTGTCAAAGTCTGGTCCACATTCACTAGTGATGTGTCGATGAAGCTTCATGAAACAGTGTCATTATCTTGAGAGTCCACTAGATGGTAGTGATGTGTTGATGAAGCTTCATGAAACAGTGTCATTATCTTCAGAGTCCACTAGATGGTAGTGATGTGTTGATGAAGCTTCATGAAACAGTGTCATTATCTTCAGAGTCCACTAGATGGTAGTGATGTGTTGATGAAGCTTCATGAAACAGTGTCATTATCTTCAGAGTCCACTAGATGGTAGTGATGTGTCGATGAAGCTTCATGAAACAGTGTCATTATCTTCAGAGTCCTCTAGATGGTAGTGATGTGTTTATGAAGCTTCATGAAACAGTGTCATTATCTTCAGAGTCCACTAGATGGTAGTGATGTGTTGATGAAGCTTCATGAAACAGTGTCATTATCTTCAGAGTCCACTAGATGGTAGTGATGTGTTGATGAAGCTTCATGAAACAGTCTCATTATATTCCGAGTCCACTAGATGGTAGTGATGTGTTGGTGAAGCTTCATGAAACAGTGTCATTATCTTCAGAGTCCACTAGATGGTAGTGATGTGTTCATGAAGCTTCATGAAACAGTGTCATTATCTTCAGAGTCCACTAGATGGTAGTGATGTGTTGATGAAGCTTCATGAAACAGTGTCATTATCTCCAGAGTCCACTAGATGGTAGTGATGTGTTGATGAAGCTTCATGAAACTGTGTCATTATCTTCAGAGTCCACTAGATGGTAGTGATGTGTTGATGAAGCTTCATGAAACAGTGTCATTATCTTCAGAGTCCACTAGATGGTAGTGATGTGTTGATGAAGCTTCATGAAACAGTGTCATTATCTTCAGAGTCCACTAGATGGTAGTGATGTGTCGATGAAGCTTCATGAAACATTGTCATGATCTTCAGTGTCCACTATATGGTAGTGATGTGTCGATGAAGCTTCATGAAACAGTGTCATGATCTTCAGAGTCCACTAGATGGTAGTGATGTGTCGATGAAGCTTCATGAAACAGTGTCATTATCTCCAGAGTCCACTAGATGGTAGTGATGTGTTGATGAAGCTTCATGAAACTGTGTCATTATCTTCAGAGTCCACTAGATGGTAGTGATGTGTTGATGAAGCTTCATGAAACAGTGTCATTATCTTCAGAGTCCACTAGATGGTAGTGATGTGTTGATGAAGCTTCATGAAACAGTGTCATTATCTTCAGAGTCCACTAGATGGTAGTGATGTGTCGATGAAGCTTCATGAAACAGTGTCATTATCTTCAGAGTCCTCTAGATGGTAGTGATGTGTTTATGAAGCTTCATGAAACAGTGTCATTATCTTCAGAGTCCACTAGATGGTAGTGATGTGTTGATGAAGCTTCATGAAACAGTGTCATTATCTTCAGAGTCCACTAGATGGTAGTGATGTGTTGATGAAGCTTCATGAAACAGTCCCATGTCATTATCTCCAGAGTCCACTAGATGGTAGTGATGTGTTGATGAAGCTTCATGAAACAGTGTCATTATCTTCAGAGTCCACTAGATGGTAGTGATGTGTTGATGAAGCTTCATGAAACAGTGTCATTATCTTCAGAGTCCACTAGATGGTAGTGATGTGTTGATGAAGCTTCATGAAACAGTGTCATTATCTTCAGAGTCCACTAGATGGTAGTGATGTGTCGATGAAGCTTCATGAAACATTGTCATTATCTTCAGTGTCCACTATATGGTAGTGATGTGTCGATGAAGCTTCATGAAACAGTGTCATGATCTTCAGAGTCCACTAGATGGTAGTGATGTGTCGATGAAGCTTCATGAAACAGTGTCATTATCTCCAGAGTCCACTAGATGGTAGTGATGTGTTGATGAAGCTTCATGAAACTGTGTCATTATCTTCAGAGTCCACTAGATGGTAGTGATGTGTTGATGAAGCTTCATGAAACAGTGTCATTATCTTCAGAGTCCACTAGATGGTAGTGATGTGTTGATGAAGCTTCATGAAACAGTGTCATTATCTTCAGAGTCCACTAGATGGTAGTGATGTGTCGATGAAGCTTCATGAAACATTGTCATGATCTTCAGTGTCCACTATATGGTAGTGATGTGTCGATGAAGCTTCATGAAACAGTGTCATTATCTTCAGAGTCCACTAGATGGTAGTGATGTGTTGATGAAGCTTCATGAAACAGTGTCATTATCTCCAGAGTCCACTAGATGGTAGTGATGTGTTCATGAAGCTTCATGAAACAGTGTCATTATCTTCAGAGTCCACTAGATGGTAGTGATGTGTTGATGAAGCTTCATGAAACAGTGTCATTATCTCCAGAGTCCACTAGATGGTAGTGATGTGTTGATGAAGCTTCATGAAACTGTGTCATTATCTTCAGAGTCCACTAGATGGTAGTGATGTGTTGATGAAGCTTCATGAAACAGTGTCATTATCTTCAGAGTCCACTAGATGGTAGTGATGTGTTGATGAAGCTTCATGAAACAGTGTCATTATCTTCAGAGTCCACTAGACGGTAGTGATGTGTCGATGAAGCTTCATGAAACATTGTCATGATCTTCAGTGTCCACTATATGGTAGTGATGTGTCGATGAAGCTTCATGAAACAGTGTCATGATCTTCAGAGTCCACTAGATGGTAGTGATGTGTCGATGAAGCTTCATGAAACAGTGTCATTATCTCCAGAGTCCACTAGATGGTAGTGATGTGTTGATGAAGCTTCATGAAACTGTGTCATTATCTTCAGAGTCCACTAGATGGTAGTGATGTGTTGATGAAGCTTCATGAAACAGTGTCATTATCTTCAGAGTCCACTAGATGGTAGTGATGTGTTGATGAAGCTTCATGAAACAGTGTCATTATCTTCAGAGTCCACTAGATGGTAGTGATGTGTCGATGAAGCTTCATGAAACAGTGTCATGATCTTCAGAGTCCACTAGATGGTAGTGATGTGTCGATGAAGCTTCATGAAACAGTGTCATTATCTTCAGAGTCCACTAGATGGTAGTGATGTGTTGATGAAGCTTCATGAAACAGTGTCATTATCTTCAGAGTCCACTAGATGGTAGTGATGTGTTGATGAAGCTTCATGAAACAGTGTCATTATCTTCAGAGTCCACTAGATGGTAGTGATGTGTTGATGAAGCTTCATGAAACAGTGTCATTATCTTCAGAGTCCACTAGATGGTAGTGATGTGTTGATGAAGCTTCATGAAACAGTGTCATTATCTTATAGTATAAAAACTGTGTGATCGGCTGATGAGAACCTTGTGTGTAACTTACGACTGAACATTAAGAGAAATTATTATTTATATATTAAATATAATATAAATATAATATTTAAATATTTCTAAAAGCCTGATGGTTGAGTTTTTCACATCAATATTCCGTCGTCACAACAGAAACTGGACATGAAAGGAAAGAGCAGAAAGTCTCCGGACGTTTCTTCTGTGATTCACTTTGTTTTTGTGGCGAACCTGACGCTGCTTCATATTCCAGGAACATCCTGCTGTTCTTTAGCGAGAGGAGATTTCAATTTAGATGCTGCGTCGAGTCAAAACAACACACTGACTTTATGGAGAATCATTGGGGAAACAGAGTAATGGTTTGAACACTGGCTTCTTATTAGCAGCTCCATCGGTGGAGAGAGAAGTATCTTCTTGGTGGAGTCATCACTTTAGTGGAGATGGTCTGAAGAATGAAAGTTCTTCTGTTTCTAGTGTCGCATCTTCTCTGTGGTCATGAATGTAGAGAGAAGTATCTTCTTGTGGAGTCATCACTTTAGTGGAGATGGTCTGAAGAATGAAAGTTCTTCTGTTTCTAGTGTCGCATCTTCTCTGAGGTCATGAATGTAGAGAGAAGTATCTTCTTGGTGGAGTCATCACTTTAGTGGAGATGGTCTGAAGAATGAAAGTTCTTCTGTTTCTAGTGTCGCATCTTCTCTGAGGTCATAATGTAGAGAGAAGTATCTTCTTGGTGGAGTCATCACTTTAGTGGAGATGGTCTGAAGAATGAAAGTTCTTCTGTTTCTAGTGTCGCATCTTCTCTGAGGTCATAATGTAGAGAGAAGTATCTTCTTGGTGGAGTCATCACTTTAGTGGAGATGGTCTGAAGAATGAAAGTTCTTCTGTTTCTAGTGTCGCATCTTCTCTGAGGTCATAATGTAGAGAGAAGTATCTTCTTGGTGGAGTCATCACTTTAGTGGAGATGGTCTGAAGAATGAAAGTTCTTCTGTTTCTAGTGTCGCATCTTCTCTGAGGTCATAAT